>VZRH01006292.1:1576169-1639096 GCA_013397555.1 Urocynchramus pylzowi
GAAAAGAAAAGAAAAGAAAAGAAAAGAAAAGAAAAGAAAAGAAAAGAAAAGAAAAGAAAAGAAAAGAAAAGAAAAGAAAAGAAAAGAAAGAAAGTCATTTCTGTGTAATCACATTGCACTTGGAAAAGCCTTCCTCATTAGCTTTCAGACACTAAAAGAATCTGTGTTCCTTGTTAAAAGAATAAATCTTGGCAAACTACCATTGTGACAGAATGGGTTATATCTGTGTCAAATTATGAAGGCTGTGTTGTTATTAAGAGTGCAAACAAGCCAGGACATGCCCAATTACAACCTATTACATTGAATTCATATGGCTGCCAGACCTAAAAAGATTTTTCACACCTCAGAAAAAGGCTAATTCCCATAAAGCCTACATCCCCTCGGTCTGGGTGTGCTTATAGGTGAGGGTGCAAAGGGACACACGTGAACTCTGCCTGTGTTCAGAGCTAGGAGGAGAGGAGCCAGCTCCAGTACAGAAGCCACGTAGGATGTGTGTACACAGTCGATTGCAGGCAGATGTGAGCTCCCTTAGCCAGCACTCTGAATGAGCAGGCAGAGTTGCTAGCCATGTTTACTGTGGCACAGAGTCATTTTTGAAAGAAACAGAAAACAAGAAACAACAGCCTTTTAGATCTCTGTCCTGCCTTCCTCATAAAGGTCTGGGTTTGGGCCTCTCCTTGTCTATACAATTTGTATTGTACTGCCAGAGAGTACTTATTAGTGGAGGCTCAGCGTGTTCCTTGCTGCAGCTTTGCGGTCTCCAGACCACGTGTGCAACAAACGCTGCCCGCAAAAGACACGCACTCACACACTAGTGCACCACCAACCTCAAACTATCAAGCAAAGCTACTCTGCAGCTCCCAAAATACAGCTAGCCCAGCCTAGCAAGATTGGAATAAGAATGCAGATTCTGTATCTACCCAGATATGCCCAGAAATGCCCATCTTTTTCTCCCTGCGGCTGTTCTGCTCCTGTGGAGCACAAACTCTACGTAGAGGAAGCCCTTCAGGAAAGCAGGGTTCTGGTCCTTCACGGCACAGCATCACCACTGACTCTGAAAATTTGTAAAGGAAAGGGACCAGGAGGTTTGCTGGCTTTCTTCTCTGGAAATTACTGCTGGTTACATTAGTGTTTCACTGAGCCTTAGCTACAGACTAGAAACCCCACTGCAGCTGGTGCTGCTACATCCTTCCAATGAGATTATGAACTAATTAAAGCAGACAGGAGTGCTGGGAGGCATAAAGCATTTTTCACTGGCAGAGTATAGAGCGGCCAGAGCACATCAGTAGCCCTGTCACGTCTATATATTAGGGAGAGAATGAGATCAGGCTTGAGGGCTCGGAGTCCCAAGACTTGTTTAAAACATGATATTTAACTCCCACATGCTGCAAAAGTGAATGATTCACTTTATGTATTATATTTCATTGCTGAACACAGCAAAAGAGTAAAAGAAGCTGAAGTTACACAGCCTGGTGCAGAGGTGTAGGATGCGACTTGTAAGCAGTGAGGTAAGTAAGTAACTCACGTGCAAGCAAGGAATCAATGGAAGTCCGAAGTACCTCCGTAACACTGTCAGGGATTTTTGAATAGTGATTCACCTTACATGAAATCTCCTGTAGACTATGCTAGCTTTAGAGACTGTGCACTCAGTGGAGTATCCCAGGTGTACGAGACTGAGGAGCAAGACAGACATTCATGACCACCCCATACTAAATAAAGCCTTGTTATTGGGACAGTCACCTAACAGTAATTCTGCCCTGCCTGAATCAGGGACTAACTTCAGATGGAGTTTTCCATAGTGTATGAGTGTTCTGTATATCCGGCTCTTGCGAGAGAAATGTTGGGACAATTCAGTCACTTTCTCCATCCAGAATTCTCACCCATATTGGTGGCATGTCAATACAAAACAAAAAGCAGGTCCTAATAATTTTGGGAGAGGGAGAGGGAGAGGGAGAGGGAGAGGGAGAGGGCCTCATATTCCACTCAAGAACTCAGACACCAACTTCAGCAGACAGATGGTTCTGTGTCCATCTAGGAAATGCAGCCAGCAAGAGGCCTATACACCCAAGCCACATACTGGAAGCAATGCTGAATAACAGACAGATCCTCTGCTGGATGGGATGTAGTGTCAACATGAGACAGGTGACCATGGAGATAGGCACTCAGCTGGACTATAAATAACTTCTTTTTAAGGAGGCATTTCACAACCAAGGCCTGTATTTTGTCAGCTTCCTCATTAAGTGCACATACATAGCTGTACTATGCAATTCATTTTTCTGCTGTCTAGATCTAGGTTAGATAAAGTGCAATGACTATCCATTTCCAGAGCTGGGAGGAATTTGGAGGCATCATCCTCAGTACCCTAAGAGGGATAATACGCTCTGTAAGCAGTATTCAGTAAACCATGATGATAAAAACAAGGAGCATTGACAGAAATGCCAAAAAATAAATTAGAAATACTAAATGCAAACCGTGACATAATACTGTGAGGATGGATGATTGTTAAGTGGGAACTCCAGCACAAGTGCTCACCCCATTCTCTTGAGCAGAAAGACAACAAATAGCCAGGACTAACACTTATAAAATTTTCCCACCTTGGCAACAAAAGGTACATAAAAGTCAGAGGTGATAAATGTTAAGTAGTGTCCAAATATTATGAAAAGTAAGGTGTCCATGAATAAGCATCCAAGAAAAATATCTCAGCTTTTCTCTGGGATAGTAAAGCTACAGACTAAAGCTTTGTGTAAGGGTGTGCATGTGATACAGCTTTTTTAATGAAGGTCTATAAGCTCAAATCATCTTATACAGTCAAATTTAAGAAAAATAATATAAAAATTATGACAAAGTTAAGAAGATGTGAACATTATATATCATTCATATCTGGAATAACTTTGCTTGGGTTCTGGACAATTTATACCAGAATAACAGAGTGAAAACAGAAGTCCAGAGGTGGGTGTTAATTATTATTAAGCATACAGGATAATTCCCTTTCAATGACACAGTGAAAAAACTAAGAATGAAAACAAGGACAGAGAGGAAACAATGTCTGGCTCATATTACAGAGAGTGGAGGCAAGGACAGGTAGCCTGGGAGGAAAACAAATTGTCTTAGCATCTAGGGATCAGGCTGCTGAGACAGTTTAGGAAAGTAAGAGCCCTGATTGTGTGTCATCTGGCCAGAGACATCAAGGGCAACAAGAAAAGCTTCTACAGCTACACTCTGGTGAGACCACACCTGGACTGCTGCATCCAGCTCTGGGATCCCAGCACAGGAAGGATATTGACGTGTTGGAGAAGGTCCAGAGAAAAGCCATGAGTATGATCAGAGGGCTGGAGCATTTCTGTGAAGAAATCTCCACATTATAAGAAATCTCCACATTATAAGAAATCTCCACACAATCTCCACAATCTGAAGCCTTCTCTTCTCCAGGCTGAGAGACCTGGACTTGTTCAGCCTGGAGAAGAGAAGGCTTCAGATTGACCTCCTTGTGCCCTTCCAGTACCTGAAGGGGACCTACAAGGGAGCTGGAGAGGGACTTTTTATGAAGGCATGGAGTGAGAGGACAAGGAGTTACAGCTTTAAATTGGAACAGGACATGTTTAGATAAGATATTGCATTCGATATTAGAATGAAATTCTTAGGATGAAACCCTTCCAAAGATGGTGAGGCACAGGAACGTGTTGCCCAGACAAGCTGTGGGTGCCCTGACCCTGGAATTTTTCAAGTCCAGGTTAGATGGTGCTTTGAGCAACCTGTTAAAGCAGGTGTTCCTGCCCATGGCAGGGGGTTTAGAAGTAGATGATCTCTAAGGAGATGTTCTCTAACTGAAACTACTCTGTGATTCTATGATTTGTGGCAAAGCTATAGCCGAGGATAAAATCTCCATTTCGGGATGCCCTGTTTTGTATTGCAAAGCTGCTGTTCTGAATCACAGTAAGAAATGAAAATTTCCAAGTCGTTCATAAATGAGCATTCTGAAAATAGAACTTGATCCAGGAGTATCAGAATATTTAATCTGAGACTCTAAAAACACAATATAAAATCAAATAATGTTGAAATGAAATAAGATTTCAAAATGAAATGCAAGATGGGACTTTTTGTGTTTCTGGAACATTTTTTCCAGTTTTCTTTTGTAACAAAATTATTGTGACTCTGACAGTTTTATTAAGCAATTTTCATTCCAGCAAAAATACATTCTCTACTTGAATTTGGTTTTATTAATAGAGCTGTGGCCAACTATATTCCTACTACTCATTCACTTGAAAAAAAATAAAAGAAAGAAGGATATCCAACAAAATTATCAGGCAAAATATTTAGCACCAATAAAGGCAAGTACAGCCATAAGCTTCAGCTCAGTCCAGAGTTTTCCTAGGAATCAAAACCAGATGAGATATTTAAAATGGGTAAAGAGTTTCCATAGAAAACATTTACAAAACAAAAGATACCATATAGCACATAGGTCCAACATTAATGATTAGGGAGAGACTTCCTCTCCAAATGAGTTACTCTGGACTGCCTGTTATGGCAATTTATCTACTTTTCCTGTGAAATTTTTGATGCCACTCAGAAACAGGTAGTGTATGAATGGACAGACAGTCAGCCTGCTGCTGTTTGGTCCTCTCTATGTTACTGTGCATCCTACATGAAGTAGTGGATATGTTCTGCAGGTTTCATTGCTGGAAGATCCATTTCCCTCACACTCTCTGTCCCCAAACCTTTGCATTTTCTCTTTCAGAATAATTAAAAACTTAGTTCACAATCCAACAACTCCGTCATCCATAATCTTACTGCTTGGAAAGATCTCTTTTGGAGATAGTTTTCACAGAAACACTTCCAGAGGTCCCCAGTTTCCTCTACTGACATAGGTCTAGCCATCTTGTTGTACTTTTTTTACTCTGTTTACTTAGTCAGATGAATTTTATGTCACGGTTTGCAAGTCTGCTCATTCCTTTCAGCAGTATTTCCTCCTCTTGTTTAAAACTTGCTGAGTGCCTTCTTACATTTATGAGGGAGCCCATCTACAGTTCAACCAGAACACTAAATGTATTATACATTCTGTTTATAACATGCCCCAGAGAACTGTAGTTAACAATGAAGATAAAAAAAAATACAAACTGGCTGTAGTGTTCCTTAAAGGAAAGAATTAAGAGGGAAGCTCACAAAAGTGCAATTCTTATAGTCAGTCAGACAGACGAACTTATCTGCTTCTCCAGAGTTACCTCACAGGCAGTAAGACACTTAGCTGCAAAATTTATCAGCTATGAGGTCATTAATAAAGCTGGCCAGTCTCAGTAGTCACTTAAAAGACGATAGTGCTCAATGATAAAGTAAAGTACTAGAAGATAGTTTTGTTATAGGCAAGTGGCTGACTTATGATTTTGTAGTTTAAAGGATTTTGACAATGCATGCTTTGAAATTTCTGGCCTAGATTTTCAGCCAAGGAGCCATTTACATATTCAGCTCTTTCCCTCCACCTGGCTTTAAGAATCTAGGAATATGAGTGAGTCCTTGCCAAAGAATATAAAGAAAAAAGGAAGAATTTAGATTTATAGTAGAGCTGATGTAGCTTAGTTTGGAGAAATCTCAGCAAGCAAGCAAGCTCTTTTCCTTAAAAGAGAGCTCTTTAAGCTTGCAATCTATGGAGAGTTTTACTATTATCCATGGAAAAATCTGATATGAAAGTAGGAAAGCAGCAAAAATTTAAAAGTATAATTATAAGCTGTGCTGTCAACACTCTCTTTATGCAAGCTCTTAGCTTGTGCCACTTCAATGTTGTCCCAGTTCCCACTCAGAGAAGCCAAGAGGAAAGTGTTCCTGCATGGAGATGTCATCTATAATGTAGCAAAGAGGACCTGAGCACATCTTGTTCACTCGTGGGAAGGTTTGCAGATCACGGCTTTCAGCTGAGCTCACCCATAAGGAAGGAGCCCAGCTGTGAGTGTGCCAGGCTCGGAGCTGACACACACACATCACACCCAGACACCCCTGCTAAGCTCCACTGAACTCAGAACGAGGGTCAGGGCTTGAGGCAGCCCCAGATGCAGAAATGGGGGACATACAAATCTCCCCTTGAACACAGTTGCCTATGGTTCTGTGACCATAAAATCATGGTCAAGCTCCTAAATAAAGTGCCCCCCTAGACCTAAAGGTTTCCAGGTTCCACACAGGACCATTGGGAACTGCTTTCTCCTCCTAATATCCTTCGTGCTCCCCCCTGCCTCCCTCCCATCTTTTCATACATCCACCAGCAGTAAAATCTCTGCCCCAGTGTACAGAAGCTGCTTCTTATCAGACCCTTAAATATACATATCCTAGAGCTACAGGAAAATTACAATCCAAATTGTGCAAATTGAGGGCCACATCTTCCACAAAACAGGCAGAAAACTGCGGAGTGCTTGAAGGTATATTTTCACAGTTTAGGCTCACAGCAGATTAGTTTCAAATCAGCTGCCTAATCAGGGTTCCCAGGAAGGCTGCAGGCTCATTTTTCAAAGATGAAGAGAAAAGCTTTCCTGCCACTCTAACTACAGTCCTTATGAAATCCCAGAGCACGAAGCTGGCTAGGCACAGGGTGGGTTTCTCCCTTGCATGTTCCTTCTCTTACATTTCAGGCTGCCCCCATTCTCCCAAGAGTACAATGTACATCTTCTATCACAGTTTTTTTGCCTTTTTATTTTCTCATTTTCTTTTATTGTATGAGATGCACTTTTCCAAATACTGTGTCACATAAGAATTTATATTGGAGTTTTATTAAAACAAATTATACAATTGAAAGGGGAGAAGAAAAAAAAAAGGTGAAAACCCTCTGCCACGTTTTTTAACCTGATTACACGACGGTGTGTACCTCCTAATTGTCTTACCTACCTATAAAGATGGTGGATTGCAAAAGGAATTACTGTACAGGTATCCCACACTTATTAACAAAGCCTCTTAATTTCTTGCTTCAGTTTAAAACTCAGATAATAGGAGTGCTCACCAAGGGGATCCTATGTGGGACACCCCACTCTGTAAAGCCATCTCTGAAATATATTTCTCTAAACTTAGAAGTACACCCTGCACACTGACATGAATGACTCTTCTCAGATGCAGAGCCTTCCCTGTTTTCTTTACTTGCAGGCTGTGGCCCTTGTGGAAGCAGCCATGGGCCCTCAGCCCCTTTGCTGCTGGTGCAAAGTGAACTCCCTGGGAAGGTGGGAATGGTCACAGAGTGAGGACAGCATTCCCACTCATGGCCATAACAAATATCTCACAGGCCCTACCCTGTCAGCAAAGTGCACCCATGAGGCAGTGAATCTCTGAACCCATCTGGAAGCCTCTTGGAGAGCTTTTGCAACTTTTAGGATTTAGTCTGACTTGTATCCTTTTCCTCTGTCTTATGTAGCCACAGAAGGTAGCCCATGCATTTGACTGGGATGGAGGAAGTCACCATCTCTTAACAATTTCCTTTGACTGGTGCTGTGTTGTTTCCTCTGGTCAGAGACCCCTTTTCTTCACAGCCTGCTGTAGGATTATTTTTTCTGCCTTCTGGGAAACCCATCATTGTTCCTTAAATAAGATAATGAGTTTGCTGTAAATCTGACATTGGTTTAACCTGCAAATACAGAATTAACATTAATGCCATGCATGACTTTTGCCAAATCCTCGCCTTGTGTCATCACTATGATTGGCATGTTTGCAGCACACATTGCAGGAGCTTGATTTGGTTCACAGCTCTCAGTCATTTTTATGTTCAGACATATAATCTAATGAGGTGAAAATGGAAAGCAGCCCCTGAGCATTTGGCTATTGCTGGGAAAGAATGCAAATTAAATATTTGAAAGAGTGGGGCACAGGGCAGTGTGTCATGGAGCTTCGGAGTTCCATCAGGTGCCTCGCCAGCTTGCACAGCCTTTGTGTCCACATTGTCTGCCTGTTGGATGGAGCTGAGAGACAGAAGAATGACAGTCTGGGGAAAAGAAAGAAAGACAGTAATTACGGGACGTATGTGATTAGCATGGTAGCCAGAGAAATTAAACCACTAGTCCCAGGAATCCTCCCTTCTATAAGGTACCTGTGGTGGAAGAGAAAAGCTCCGCACTACAGAGTTCAGCTGGAATCCACTCCCTGCTAGTTTAGCTTGATTGCTTTTTTGGATACCTACTGTGGGGGTTCAGTTCCTTGACCTTCCTTTCTATAGAACTATATTGTCCTGCCACGAAGAAAGGCAGATTAAGAATTTACAGGGATCCTTCCATCACTAGACTCTGACAGGAGTGCTCAGGGAGTTCATTTTTCATGGCTTAAATTGCTCCAGGCCAGCATTCTTATCAAAAAGGTTTGGTTTAATGTAAAACACAGACTTCTTTTCTTTCTTTTTAATTTTAGCTTTGTATTAAACAGCACTACAAATTTCCCTTTGAACAGCAAGTCCCTGAGCTGCTTTCCTTTGAATAACACATAAATTTAGACTAAACTTTATTGTTCCTGGGAAAATCAGTCTAGTTAAGAAGTTTATAATAATTATTAGAGAGGCAAAATGTTTTACATAACAGCTGAAAAGTCTGGAAAATTCCTGGTGTAATTACACCATGGGTTCATTGTTTGCTTGCTCTTTAAAGGTACCAGCTTACAGCATAGTTTCCAAACTTTGTCTTTTGGGTGCCTTGGGATGTTAGCTAGGTCAGAAATAAAAAGAATTAACAGTCTGGTAAGCATTAGCTGGCACACCGAGCATCTCTTCCAGCAGGCTTTCCCCCCACACCTCCTAGCACACGGCACTGTTAATAACAGTGCCTCCACAATTTCCCACTGTTAATTCAGTACACAGCTGTCATTCCTCAGGTGGTGCCCCGTGCAGGGCAGGGTGCTGGGGTGATGGGGAGAAGTCCCTCCGTGCTGCTGTGGGGCAAGGAGAAGATCCAGGCACCCCTGAGCACTGTGAAAGCCACTTTCTCCCAGTAGCACCACAGGTACACTTAGGCTGGGAGCCAAAATTCATTCCTCTTCCATCCATTAGGTGCTTTGAACTCCCACTCCATCTGCAAAAATGCCTGAACTATTAACTGCCAAGCTTCTGGGTACTCAGAGACAGGAAGCTGTTTCACTTTACAGGGAATAATTAAATAAAAATTTGGCAAGAGAGATAGAGCTTTAGTGCAGTTCTGGAGTCTAGCAAGCACTCATCAGAGACTCAGGAAAAGATTTCTGTCCCTGCTCCAAGGACAGTGTGTATAGTCTTAGGTTAAACCTCCCTGAATAACACACATGCAGCAGAGCAAAGGGAGTAACCAGAAGCCAGGTGTCTTTCCAACACCAGGTTTCCATGTGCTCTTCCTCTATTTCTCTGTCTTCTCATCAGTCAGACCCCACGAAGTCATGATCAGATGGCCCTAAGCTAGAGCTACAACATCTCTAGAAGATGAGAGAAATAGCAGCAAAGGGAAATGGAGCAGCAGATGAGGAAAGGACCTTTGCCCTCACATCCACAATCCAGTCTATCAAAGTTCAGGTCTTCCCTGAAGTTGCTGCCAGGCTGAGCAGTGTGGGTAAAGGAGCTCGGAGAACTCTTATGTGTGATTCTTTCTGAGGAGCAGGTCTAAAGCAGTCACCAAATGGTTTAGTGAACTCCAGACAAAGGCAACAGCTGGAGACTTTTACAGACAGATGGAGGAGTGTTACAACAGAAATGGAGGTGCATAGAGTGGCATCTGAACAGAGATTTTGAGGATCTGAATTTTGGACATAGAGCTAGATTCCATTTGGAATCCAGTCTTGAATTCCTATGGTGAAATAGAGGCCAACTGCTGCTGAAGCTTATGGGAATTTTTGTATTGGCTTCAGCAATGCCAAGAGTTTCTATTTAGAGCTAGAATGGGGATACTTATAAAAAATAGTCTATTTAACAAAGACCTTGCCATTTTCTCTAGCCCCATGATCATAAACTATACATATATGACATGAAATACAAATATTTAATATGGCATTTATAATTTCCAAAGAGCAAATTACAAAAATATCCTTTTTTTTTTCTAGTTCTGAAAGAATATATTAGCTACCTTCTGTGTGTAAACCTACCTAAAATGCCTGTGAAACATACTAAAAGTCTGGGGGATCAGTATCACAGTCAAAAGCTGTAGATGGATGGTTTCATACTTTGTGGGAAAGACTTGCTTTTCAAATAAAAAGTTTTAAAACTTCAGAGATATTGATGCATTCTCAGCTAACCAGATGCTGTATACTAACTGTGTGCCAGTATTCTCTCAGTGCTGGAAGAGAAATAGTTGAGGCAACATATTTGATGGATTTGTTTAGGGATTTTGTATGCATATGGAAATCATTTGTTTCTCTATTGCAAAGTATGTTTGATTGTTCAGTATTAACATTTAACTAGAAAAAGTAGCTACAGTGCTCCCAGTTGTGTGAAGCACAAGCTAAACTAAACAATAACTGAAAAGCAGCTTCAGCATATCTCATGCTCATTAGGAGAATAAACGATGCAAAAATTAACTGATGACAGATATGCAGATTTCTATAACTCAACAGTTTAATGTAAGAGTCTTACTTGGTTCAGATACACAGAATCAAATCCTTAAGGACTGATGTGAGTCCACCTGCAAAAAAAAAAAAAAAGTGATTTGGTGAGCATCAACAGGTTATGAGAGAAAGTTTCACTGAAGTGCTAACTACAAAATGCAGTCCCTAAAGAAAGAAATAATACCTTGCTTGTATGTTCTCACTAAAGAAAAACGTCAGTGTAAAAACTTTCTGCCTTTCTGTTCTTGGGGTTCCCAGAGGTGAGAATTTTGGATGGAAGTACAGCCACATGTGGCATACACACTGTGCAAACTCATGCACTTCAGGTGATACAGGAGGCATTGCATTCCTTACATGCACACTGCAGAGATGCACATGCACTTCCAACTAAATGTATTCCAGACTGATTAGACTGGAACATCAGTTGTGCACACAGACAAATGGCCAAATTCTTTCTTCTTCACACAAGCTTCATTTCCTAGCATCTTGGATTTCCTTGGACTTGTCATCTGATAGACCTGGTTTTTTTCTGTTCATAATCGGATGATGGTGAAGAGATTCTTATTTTACATAATATATTCATCATTCCAAAGCATGATTTTGTCATCCTATTTTACCTTAATTGAGGTTGAAAGTTAAAATTACCAGATGATATGCTTTCTTTCTCTGAGTGGTTACATGTAACTACTTTACTGGTTTAAAGTTCACAAAGCAAATTCAAAATTTACTTTACCTATATTTATTGTTGCTTCATAAGATCTGTTTTCTTGACAACTTTCTCAAGCAAGCAACTTCAAAAGCAAAATTTCTTTTAAAATTTAGTAATGACACAAAAATAAACTGGACAACTGTTGGGTTTTTTCTCTATTCAAATGCACAATAATCAATTTTTTTGCAATCAGAATCTGAAATAATATTTCTTAAGGCTTGTTTTTCGTGAAACAAAAGACTTGTATTTATCTGCTTTATTAAATTTAAAGTGTAATATTTCTGCAGATGAGAAGATATAAAATTGAAAATTGACCAGTACATTTTGCCACACAATAGAAACCAGATTTTTTTAGGTTTATGTATAAGAAATCACTAGCAAATGGGGCCAGACTGCTTCCTAAGCTAGGGTCTGAATTAAAATCTCATCAGTAAACTTTGGTTGTACATACCACAACAAATATTTTTGTGGGGTATTTAGGGCATGGATAGGTTTTAGTATTTCTATAGCTGTATTATTTCTACAGGTTTATTCCTCCTTCCAGAAAAAGAAAGAATGAAAGAGGGGAAAGAAAAAAAAAACAGGTTTAAATTTTTAAATATTTCACTTAACAATAATGAACTTCCTAAGATCAATATGCTTCCCAGAGGAATCTTGGCAAAAGTTGCAGATGCCCATCCCTGGAAGTGTTTCATGGCCAGGCTGGGTGGGCTTTGAGCAACCTGGTCTGGTGGAAGTTGCAGATCACCTTAAATGTCACTTCCCACCCAAACAGCTCTATATTTCAATGACAATTGAGCACCTGCCTCTGCATCCACATTTGCAAGTTCTTCTGTGTTTGCAAGCTTTAAATCAGTATATAAAAATGTCCTACAAAACCTGGAGGTGGAAATGAGCATGGCATCAAGCTGGAATGGCAGAGCAAGGATTTACATTACTAGTAAATAAAGTACCCATACCACCACTTTCTTTGCTGAAGTCTTTTAATTTGTTCCCCAAGTCTCTGAGCTGAGTGCTGGGATCATCCCAGGTGTACCTGCTGTCCTGCTGTCCCCTCTCCTCTTCCCTCTCATTTCCATCACAACCTGTGATGCAGCATTGGTGATTAGGGGGCTCAGATCCACGTCCAGTGGGATGGGATGGAAGGTCCTGCTCAGTCCACCTTTGCTTGGTGGCTTTCTGGCTGACGTGGGTAAAGGGAACTTCTCCTGCCTTGGCAGGAGCCTCCCAGGAGAACAGTTTACTGAAGACAGCCTACAAAGCCCTTCCCATGAGACTACAAAGCCCTGCAGCAATGAAACGTTGTACAGTCCCACACAAGCCTCCTTTTCTCTCTCTGTTTATGACCATCTTTCACCACCCAAGGAAGCAAGGTCAAAGCATTCCCAACGTTCTCTCCTTTCCCATGAGCAGACCCAAACTGTTGAGTTGACCAACCAAGTGAAGTACCTGGCAAGGCAGGCACTGCCCCTGACAAATTTTGCCCACAGTTCAGCAATGCTTTTATACCTCAGTAATATCTTCACATGGAGGACTGTGTGAAGCACTCTACTCAGGGATTTGTGTTTGAACACCCTTGCCTGGTTATGGAAGATGCCCACATTTCCCATCTCTCCTCTATCCTCAAATCCAGGGGGGCTTGGGTGAAGAGTCCAGAGGCAGAAATAATTGAAGTCAAGCTATGAATTTATAAAAGATACAAAGGTCTGCACTGAGGAAAGCTGTATCTAGTGCAAGTAATTATTCAGACTTTTCTAATCAATGTAAAGTAGGTTAGGACTGCCCCAAGTAGGCTGAGAAAGCAGCTAAGTGAGACAATGTACAAAGAGATTGCCTTTCTGTCTCTGCATTTTCCATCTGATATTCGTTTCAAAGCTATTTGGGATGAAAAGTAAGTTTTGTTATGTGATCTGTGTACATGTACACCCTTCTCTGGTCACAATAATGTCTCACTAGCAAGAGAGAAATATGTTCTTAAATTTGGGAGGAAAATATCTGTCTCTCCTTTTAGCAAACACATATCTCTTTGAAGTCCAGTAAATATTTTTATCCAGTTTGACCATTTTTGAGAAAAGAAAATTAAAGAACTCCCATAAGATTATAAGGTTTAACTTGAAATTACCTTTTTTCAAATATTAGGCTAATATAAGGTATTTCTATACAGACAGGTACCAAGAGGTACAAACTGCTTTGTCCACCTGGATCAGCAATTTTGAAAAAGAAGTGAATTTATTTATGTTTCATAGTGCTATTCTCAAGCTATGCCCTCTGCTTCAGTCTTCATGAGTCCAATTCAAGTCTAAGCAGTGACCCCTTTATTCCAGACCATTTGGAAAGAGTCTGATAATCACTTCTTTCAATATCTGTCTATTAAAAAAAAAAAAAATAAGAAACTACCCTTATATTTAGCTTTACCTCCAAAAGATTTCAAATTAACCACAACCTGTACTAGTGTGCATTTACCATCCAAGGGTCACAGAAGAGCTCAAGCTGGAAAGGAGCTTGGGGGGTCAGATGTGCTCAGCACCAAGGTCAGATAGGGCTGTTCAGGGCTGTGCCCTCTCAGGGCTGGAGCCCCCCAGACTGGAGCTGCACAGACTCCCTGGATAGCCTTTCCCTCTGGCCTCAGGGGAAAGGGTTTCTCTCTCTATCCAGCCTGCACTTCTCTTATTTTAATTTATATGTGTGGTCTCTTGTCCTTCTATCATGTAGCACTGTGAGCAGTCTGGGTCTTTCTTCATATAGTCCAAACATGCTGTGCACTGTAGACCTCAAGGCACAATAAATTTACCTATGCTTATGTTGTCACTGGCAGGTTGGGTTAAATTACTTTTGGAGGCTGCATCGTGAGCTGGCAGCTTCTTTAAACCGTGATGGTTTTGTCTAGCCATAGTTCAAGCTGGTCAGATGTGTGCAGCTCTGAAAGTGCTTACCTTTGCATGGGAGGGTTGCTCCCTTCGTGTCAGCGAGACTCCACGCTGTGTGGGAAGTAAAACACGTATGGAAACATTTGTATGGTCAGGCTGAGATAATGCAGAAGGATCTTGTGAGACTGAGCAAACAATAAAACAGCAGAATAAATTCATGGATATATATGTAAAGTGATATGGGAAAAGTAATCTTAACCTCATATATAAAATAATGGGCTTTGAGCTGACTGTTACTACTCAAGAGAAAGACCCTGGGATTATGTTCTATAAAAACAACTCCTTCCTAGCAATCAAAAAAGCAAATGGAAAGTTAGGAATTATTAGGGAAAGAGTAGAGAGCAAACGCAGCTATGCAGCTGTATAAACTTGTGTTTCTTGAATACTGTCTGCAGTTGTTGTTTCAGAAAGCACAGACTAGAAATGGCAAAGGTTCAGAGGCGGGTGACAGAGGTGACCAAAGGTATGGAATGGCTCCTAGGAGGGGGAAAAGGCTGAGCAGACTTGACTCTGCAGCCTGGAAAAGAGGTGAATAGAAGGGTGTTATGGCCAAGATCCACCAGATTCATGGCTGAAGCAGGATCTGCACTTTTCCATCTCTTCTACTCAGTATCATCCAGTGCAGCTAGTAGAAGCCAGCTTCAAATCTAGCAAAAAAAGGAGTCTTGATGCACAAGGGAGATCTATGGAGCCCCTTGTTCAAAGTTATCTTGGGATCAGACTCAGAAGAGTGATCAGTTGAGAATGAAGAGAAAAAAAACAATGGAGTGGAGAAATCTCCTGACTGAAACTAGAAGGAATCTGGGACAACATTCAGGAAAAATAGCAAATATGCTTAAATTGCCCTCACTCTTTTGGGGACATTTGATTCAGGCCACAGTTGGAAACAACACATAGGGTTAGATCAGTCCTTGCTCTGACAAAATATGGCCTTTTATATGGTTTTTGTTCAGGGTCTTTCTCTGTTTGTGCTGAAGTTTTTATACCATTATGTATTTACGTTGTGAACATTATAAGGAAATAAACCTTCACAATAAAAAAAATGCATGATAAAAGTTCTAAAGCTTGAAAATCACGACTAAGAAATTTTAAAAAAAAAAATTATCGTTAAAAGACTTTCTTTGTAAGCTGGTAAAAAAAGGTTTAACAAGAACCAGTGATGGCAGCTGAAGCCAGATTAGATGGACTCAATACAGGAGCAGTTAGGTAACATGTAATGGGCTGTGATACACAGAAGGTCAGGCTAGATGATCTAATGTCCCTTCTGGCTTAAATATCTCTGAGTATAGTACTCTGGCAGCCACATGAATGTTGAAAGCAAACTCCAACTCAGTATGTTTTCTGTCAGTCACACTGTATCTAGATAGATTTTCATGCCAGGGTTTTAAAAACGTGTCCTGTTGATTTTATAACTCCATTTTATTTCTCTGGTTAAGAAGATAATTTTGAAATTCTAGGATAGCTTAAAGTCATGATAACCTGCTACCATCAGTTTGCATTTATGTGTGTAAATATTTGGTTTAGTTTCAATTAATGCAATATTGTCATCGTTCAGTTCACTGGTGTTTTGCTTTTAGACTGTAGCTGCTCAGAAAATACATTTTTTTCTCCCTCCATGAAATCTTGATTTCCAGATTTTTTTTATTTTCACCAGAACCACAAGTCCGGTGAGTCACATATGGATTTCCCAATCAATAAAAGAATTGCTCATTCCATGCAGAACAATGTTAAAAACTGGAAAGTGATGCTGGCATAGCATGCAGTGCCAGGACAAGGGCCTAGGTTGGTTTTAAAAGTGAGGAAAAAAAGAAATATATGAGTAAACAACAAAAAAAAAATGTAAGCAAATCAGAAACTCTTTGATAATTGCCTGGCCTTTTCTGAATTAATACAGGCAGTACCAGAAATTGTTGTAAGGTTACCGGCTTCAGTCACCCTCCTGTACTCCCTTCCCACAGTACATCCACAAATCTATGCCTTCCTCTCTCCTTTGCATGCTCCTTCTCTCTCTGAAACTAAGGTTTCAAAATAATTTAAATCACATGTAAACAGACCTTCTGGTTTCAAGTTTCTTTTGGAGTAGCCCATTAACTCTAATCACCTCCGATTCATAATTTTGGGTGGCATTTACAGATTTCTACAAGTATACACAAAATCCACTGCAGATTTTATTAGCCCTGTCTAATAAAAACACATGCTTGAAATGAAACTGTTACTTTATCTAGCCCATAAACTTTCTTTTTGTCCACTTAGAAGACAAGCCTTTTGTAGAAGTCAGTGAAAGCAAAGGTTGTATCTGGCATACAGATCAAGATCTGGTACATCTTAAAAAGCTCATAATCTTATCAGAAAGCATGTAAAAGGACAAAGGTTAGCAGCAGTGTCCTACTCTTTATACCATATGGATTTGTTTCCAAAGCTATTCTCGACAATAAATTGTTTATAGGCATCAGTCTTTGGTATCAGATTAATACATACTCTTAATGAGTCAGTGGACTTCATTGAACAAGCTATTGGGATATTTTCACTTTTAATGGCCAGGAATCTACCTAAGAACTAACAAATAACACTTTAACAAAATCCTGATTATATGTCCACCATTATATTGATCATGCTGACTTAAAGGATTCACTAATTTTCCCAATACCCTGACTGAGCTCAGCTGGTTAAAGCATGGTGGTAATAACACCAATAACACCAAGGCTGTGGGTTCAATCCTTACATGGACCATTCACTTAAAGGCTGGACTTGAGGACTCTTGTGGGTTCTTTTTGACACAGAATATTCTGTGATGTGTGAAAAGTAACTTAATAAAACCCTTACTCTTCAGCTGCTCCTGTAGAAAAAGTCTCAAAATCAATACAATAGCATGTAAGAAATATGTCAAGAAAGAGAGAGCTGAAACATTCTAAAATGTAGTTTCCAATAGGGTGTCATAGTTTCATTATGCCATTCTTAGTGTCATTCCAAGGAACCACAGTAGTTTAAATGGTAGTCAACAAATAATTGAGGTACAAATAAAAGCAGCTGTACATTTTGATTACGATAACAGGAAAACTTCAACTTCTGAAAACAGCAGCCATAAGTCAGACCCACAAATGGCAAAGAGTAACCCAGAAACAAGAGCCTGAAAAGTACTGATGAATAAGCAGGTGGAGAGCTGAGACTGAACTTCGTACACAGCCTACAATAAAATGGCAAATGCAATCCTTCTATGTATAAGGAGAGAACCAGTACTCTGTGGGAGAACCCATGGGATAATGGAAATTAGTTTGTCCCTCATATAGCACATCCTATTCATTTTAGAGCAATGCACAATGCTCTGGTGCATGTTTTAGAAAGATGGCAAAACAGTAGGAAGGGGAAAGGAAAGAAAAACAAATCCAATTCAAAGACTGGAGAAAATGCTTTCATATACAGCTGGTGATGGAGTAAGAAGTGAAACCAGCCAGCTCTATGGCTCAGTTACGATACACATTTGGGAGTGCAGAGACACAAATCTGGAGCCATAGGAAAATTACTGTTTAATATCTATGAAATTAAGAATTAATTGGAAGGAGATCAGACTTCTCCCTCAAATGAAAAACTGATTCCAATGACCTGCATAGTTGTGCTCGTATTACTTGACTGCCAGAAGGCACAAATGTAAAATGGTTGCCCGTTCACACACATTTGTAAGAGGAAGGCTTTAGACATCCCAGGCCCAGAATATCCTTCAATGTGTAAAACATATGTTTGCAGTGTGGTGAGAGCTAATTCTGAGCCACTGGAGTGGAAAAAAATGGTAACAAAAAATATAGGGCATCCACTGCACAAAGCCTGACCCAGAAGGTGTGGTCAGAATTCAAGTACCACGGTAAGTGCTGCAGCCAGGATAGATTTTCCTCAGCCTTGTTTTATCCCAGCTGTCTTTAGGCACTTAATTCTTACTTCTTCATAACTTTAGGCACAAGACCAGTATGGTGGAAGCTACTTCTGAGCAAATCAACTCTGGTTTTTAGCTGGGTGCAGGGCACTGGCACTGAGTGCCAGCAGCCCATCCATGGTTTGGCACCACTTGGAGCACAGAGAGGGTGATCAGTGCTCCCAGGTGGAATTCCCAAGGAGCTGGAGAGGGCACACAAACACAGCCCTCCTGCTATGGATGACATAGCAGTCCTGGTTGGACTCAGGTACTTCCCAACAATACAGCAATATTCCAACTGTGGGCCTGCTGAGAAGGTTTCCTGCATGGAAACATTTGTCATGCTCTTTGGCATGTGCAGAAGAGAAATAAAAAGCCAGTCTCTAATCAAATTTTAGTAATCTGAGTGAGAGTACACTGGCTTCACAAAACAAGGGGAAGTGCATTCATATTTAAGAGCAAAATAGTTAGCCAGTGCAATTTGAAAAAAAAAAAAACCAACAAAAAATACCCAAGAAACTCCAGCATTTTTTAGATATTTAGAAATCTAGATTTTTTTTTTTTTACAAATAAGCACTGTTAACTGCCTTCAACCCAGAAAAATCCACTGACCTTCACCATAGCTTTGCCAATGAGGAAACTGCAGGACCTGATCCATAAACATTAATTAAATTTCTGAGTCTATTACCTAGAGTCTGCAGTCATTAATTCTTTTAAGTATTCCTAATTCGATCCCAATAGGTAAATGATGGCAACACCTACCAATGCTATTAAACTTAATAGCTGGTTATTGCTTTCATTAAAATTCTTTTTTTTTCCCAAATTTTAGACTACAGAGGGAACTTGGCGTAGAATTTTTGAGCCTGGAAACAATTTTTGTGCTTCAGATTTTCAAAGTGCTCTCCTTGGCCTCCTTTAAGTTATAGAGACATAAGAAACACACAGACAGCATTCAAGAGGGGACTTTTCTTATTGGTGCCTTGATGAAACTCGTGAGTGGATAGCAATCCCTTAAAAGGTGTATCAGTGTATCTGCTAACAGACCTCAGGTTCCCTCATTTTTCACAGAGCACCTGTGTGTGTTTATAAGTGATGTACAGATATCAGTGAGGGGCCCAACCAGCAAAGCCTGAGTCTGGATTCAATCATTCTGAGAGTTCAGTGGGTTTGGATCGAGGGATTTAATCTGAGCCCATTTCTTGTAATTTATTTGAAAGGTGAAAGGGCTTTTCTTCTGCCAAGATGAGAGTATAGGGCTGCAGGGATTTGCATTTCTCTTGCAGCTGTAGACTTCACTAGTGAATATGGCCTCAATTCTGGAAGCAGCTCAGCTCAGAGAGATCTCCCCTGCGACAGAGCGCCCCAGCACAGCCGGTCTCCAGAGGCAGAGCGAGCCACGCCAGCTGCAGCCTGAGGTCAGACAGGACCAGGAGAGTTCACCACAGCCCTTCCATACAAAAGCTTCAGAATGAAACTTGATGGCAAATCCATCAAATTTCCTTCAGCACTGCCCTCCTGAACACCCCTTCAGCAGCAGCCTCTGGTGTCAGTGCCCTCAGCAGCAGGGGGAGATAGATATTCAGCCTCCACGCAGCTTGCTGGAAATGCACGGTTCTTTGCTACAGATTTAGGGGTTTTTAAAACTGGATTTTCAATAGGTGGGACAATATTCAGAGACTCTGTGGTCATCAGCACCAAGAGCCTAGGCTGCTGGTGATCTCCTGCCCCCAGAGCTTACACAGAAGGAGGGGGTGGTAGCAGAGGAGGTCAGAGGTGGACAAGGGAGGCTGTGGTGAGGGGCCCGAGCACTCAGTTAATGCTTATCTTCAGGTGATTTTTAAGTGAGTACCTTATTAATCTCCTTAAAACTAATTTACCTACAGGCTACTGCTGGAAATTTCAACTCCTGACATTCCCCTTCCCCAGGGATTGCTCCAGTAAATGAATCCCCAAAGTTTTCATTGAATTCTGCCCTTTCTGGATACCTCTTTTCCTCAGCCTTTCCTTAGCAGAATGCAATTTTGATTAAGATCAGCACTTGACCTGAACCTTGTGAACCCATTGCCTCTGGGTATCACAGAGCTGCGCAAAGCGCGCTTGCATGTTGTCCTTGATCAACAGGGAGGCTGACCAGGGGAAACTCAAATTCTCAGAAATGTTTTCAAACAAAAGATTCAGAATAAAAGAAGATGGCAAATCCATCAAAGTTCCTTTGTGAAGGAGTAACAATTCTACCATACCATTACTATTTGCTGTTGAATTTCAATCCCTCTTGTTTTACCATATCTTTCCTGAGAAAATTAGGAATTTATCATTTTTAAATGACACTATGAACTTAACTAAACCACTGTCCTGGAAAAGAATTTTTTTTCTCTCTTTTTGTATAGTTGATGAAGAAAGGAATCAGTTGCACGAAAGAAAATTTTATTAAGAATTCATTCTTATCACAATAAAAAAAGTCTTACAATTGCAGAGATTATAGTATCAGCAAACATATATATGGCATAGAAATCTGTATCTGCCTGTGTACAGATATGTACACATTTACACACATGCACTTACATGCACTTCCAAAATTATACTTACTCATGTTTGCTCTTGATAAATAGATACTTTATGAAGGTAAAATCACAAGTAACATTAATAAGTTTGCTTTCCTTGCATTAAAATCCAGGAAGCATGTGATGCAACATCTTACAGTCTCTGTGCTACATCTGACTAGCTCATATTGAATACAAGCTCTGTTAAGTTGAAAGGATTTCTGGTTTGTTTCAACTTGAAAGTGATTTAATATGAGGCCCAGAGAGAAAATCTGTCTCAGTAATCAAATTATAACAAGTAAGGATTAAAAGTATTAAGAAGTTTAAGCAATCTTTTAGCTGCCCTGTGTTCTTGAGGTCATTTGAAGCTGGCTGTGGGAATAAGCACAATAAAATAACAAGAAGGAAAAAAAACAAGTATTATAGAAGGGAATCAAAGAGCGTCCTTCAGGATTAGATTATCGTACAAGAAAGGGACTGAAACATTTTCCAGGATCCTTAATTCATTTTCCTTTGGGAAACATAATTTTAAAAGAGTATTCTAATAACAATCTTTCTTTTCTTTCTTTCTAAATTAGAAGGTCTACATCTTAAAAATGTAATTTATTTATCAAAAAAATTCAATAAATGCTGATAAATGTCTACTAATTAATGAAATAAATAGTATTACCCAAATACACAATTTTGGATACTTGGCATATGGTATTCCTTTTTTATTAATAGTTATATGCGTACATATAAACATAAATAAAACAACATATTCAGCCTAAATCAATAGTGACAAATGCCTGAAGATCAAGCAGCTTTAAAGCAACTCATGTAAGTGTCTCAGTGCAAAAGAAAGCCAAGCTTTTGTAGGCCATTTTAACAGGCTTTGCATAGAGACATCCTGAACCAACACACTACTAAGGTACTGGTGGCATCTCCAACTTATTGTAAGGAAAAGCTGAGGGAGAAGAAAAGAAGATCAGGGCACTGAGCCCATTCATTTATGAACAATTAAGGATTTTAATTAGGTTGTGATGGGGGAATTATGAACATCTGATCATAATAAGTTTTTTTTTTCTAGCAAATGACAGCTTGTTTGCATGACTCAGAAAAACCCAAAACTTAACCTAAGTGAGGGAGCACAAGCCAGAATGCATGGTGCAAGCAAGCTGGTGTCCAGGTTTGGTCAATAAGCCTCTAATAAGCCAATTACTGCCAATTACTCTTAGGTGGTCTTCACCACAGAAGATCCCTTCCCAGGGAAAACACTGAGTCCTGCAGTATTTTGCATATGTGTGTGTGCAGAGGACTGTTCTAAATTAAAAAAAAACAAAACAGTGGGGGTGGGGGGTGAAACTGGATTGAGCAGACTCATTGGGGCACAGCTGGGGTGTAAGTACTCTTGGCAGTAAGTTAGAGTCCCACTGTCAGGGATAAGGAGAGCAAATCATTTCCAAAGGTGATGAGCTGTACTTTCTTGCTGTCCTCTTTCTCCCTGTAAATTGAGAACATAACTGATTTCCCTTCTGACACATAAATCCAGCCAGTCACTTTCTTCACAATGACTTTAATTTCATTATTCACTTATTTTAAATCAGGCTGTTACTGCTTGGGCAGCTTCATTAAGAAAGTCTCCAAGGCATGGGGGCTGAGAGAGTTGGGTCCCTAGCTCCCAATGAAACCATGGCAGAGCGTCCTTCTCCTTGAGTTTGGAACAGAGCCAGACACCATGATGGATGTGGTAAGAACAGCTTCACAGTGAGACAGAAGGCAGGTGTGGGGGAGGGTGCTGGGCTCTGAGACTGTTATTCATGTCTTACAATTATAATATATATATATACACCATGTATATTATATGCACACACACATAGGTACACAATATATTTTTGCCCAAAGATGCTGTAATTTTAGTCACATTTTTGGACAAGATACTTTTTAAAACAGTGATTATTTTTTTCTTCGATACCTTTTTTTTTTTATACTCTTTCTTTTCTGGTGGTATCATAGTCCCAAAATCTGAAAATCATCAATCTGCATCAGACAACACTTCAGTAAGTAATTTTTACTGTAATATTGACCCATATATTGCTCTGAATAGAAGAGATAAATGTTATTTTTTTCTTTCAAAGCTATGGATTTGACAGTATCTCTTTAAGTTTATTATGCTCAATTGTGAAAATGCTGTCACTTAATAAAAATCCCATTTGTTTTTTACCTAAGAATTTTAGTTTCAGTAGCTATGATGTTGGTGTGTTTACAGTGTGGAAAACAAATCTGAGCAGAAGTTGTTGTAAATTTTTGAGTAAATACACACACAAAACATTATGTGAATATGTTCCTCTAGGGCACTGAGAAGAGGCCTCACTTATTTAGGTGGTATGTGACTGCCTGAATCTCACCTTGCTTTTTTATTGCTACCACCCTGGATTCCCTTTAAGGAAGTCCTTGGTTGTGGAAGGGTTTGGGTTCACTACTGCTGGATTCAAGATGTTGTCATTGAGGGACACTTGATAAATGTCTGATTGTAGGTCTTTGTTCAGCAATGACTTCAAAGAAGGTTTTCTTATGCTAAAGGAGTTGGCTCTTGAATGCTCATTAGGAGGTATGAAGCTTTCTTATTGGAGTGGGAATCCTCTGGGAAAAGCTTTTGATAAGTCTTTTAAAGAATTAAATTTCTTTTTAAACACACTCGGGCATACCCTATGGATCTTCACTGAGGCAGTACCAGTGATTTCAGAGAAGGTTATTTCAGAGAAGCTGCTTCAGCGGGACAGGGGTTTGGTTTCCTTTAGTTACTCAGTGCACAGATAGCAGGAGAGAACAAACTCTTATGCAGTCTCCCTGTTTCCTGATTGCTGAGACTTTAGCTGTCAGATGAAAACAGGACAAGACAGTGAAGACATCCAAGAAAGCATATGTACAAGGGTAGAGGGAAGTGCACCCCTTCAGAAGAATAGTCTACCTCTCAGTCAGAAGTATCTCAATGGAGACTTGAACCTAGTCAGCAGCAAAATAGGGCTATAAAGCAGTAACAGGGGCCCACACCATCTGCTAATGAGAAGGTGTAAACCCAAGGCATCTCCTGGAAGAGAAGAGTTCACAGGGTAACCCTGCAGCACTCCAGCTGTTGATCCATAGCAAGGACACCACCATGATGAAAGCTGCTGGTCACCAGCAAAAATAAAACCACTTCGCCCTAAACCACTTCTGGCTTAAGAACTGAATATTGGAATCCTAGCATGCCTTTAAAAACAGCAATGTATTACCACACCATCAGATTTTCTGACTTTTTTTTGTTTCGTGGCTAAGAGATAGATGTTTGTGAGGTCACATCTGTGAAACATTGGAAATTAGCACAGAACTGAGATTAAAAGAAATATAATCTACTGAAAAGAGGATTTTCTAAAGCTCTACAGTGTACCATCAGAATAAAAAAAATATGCAATGGACGCCTGCTACAGACATGCCACTCCATTTCGTTTTTAATGCCAGTAACTTTCACATCCTCTGCATCCAGTCTGACCAGAGGGAGGCACAAGCTTTGTACCCAGAGATGGTAATACACCTGTCACCACCTGCAACATGACCATCACCACAGATGTACAAAGTTCTGCATTTCAAACTGAAACATTTATTTCAGAAGAAAAGCCCTCAAAACACACAAAATTAAATTAGTATTTGAAGAAAATCTGAGAGGATGATTAAAATGAGAATCAAAAGGTTATAAAGCTAAATGCCTTTTCAGAGCCAGTGGTTGTCAGAGTAACCACTTGTACAACTTTTTTTCTTGGAAACACAGAGTAAACACTTATTAAAATGGGCCTCAGTGATACAGTAAATACATGAATTTATTACTATTTGAAGTCAGAGCTGGGTGAAGAAATCCAGGAGACACCATTTCAGAATTTGTTTTCCTTCTCAAATGAAAGGTCCAATGATGCAAAGTCGTTCAAGTGACCAAGGAGATAGAGATGCATGTTTATTGTCTGTTTTGGCCCATCCTGGGGGCCCCAAGGCTGCAGCTAAGCAACCACCCTCATCTGGGTCAAACACAAAGACACAGATAGTGCACATAAGGCTATCATGTTGTGAAGAGTAAGGCATGATGTACAGCTGGCATAGCAAAATTTAGTTAAAGAAACACAGTTTCTAATTAGTTTTGTTTTTTCTGTACTAATTAGGTTTTGGTTTTTGTCTGCAGTCAAGATGTATGAGCTAAAAGTCTACTGGAAAGAATAACACATGATACAGGCTGAGTTCTCTCCAGGCTTTAGCTGTATAGGAAAAACCAGCATACTGTTAAACAAGATAACATCAAAATTATACATAAAGCATTTAAAGGTGAATGGTTTTGGTATGTTAAACCATGCACTTGAACTGCTGTGGATATTTTCACTTTAAACTTTCAGCATATTGGGTGCTTTGCATCTCTCCAAAAGAAGAAAAAAAGAGGATGTGCAGTCTCAGGACAAATTTATTCAATAAAGACACATGCAAATAACAAATTCTTGACTGCATGTGAAAATACAGCCTAATTAAGTCATGTGAAGACTTAATTCTGCTTTTAAAATTAAAAAAAAATATTAAAACCCTGCTTTTAAAGTAGTCTTCTAAAAGTTTTTAAAAGTATTTTAGTATTTAAAAAAATAAATTTGAAATGTCTGTGACATCCACACTTTTTTTTTTAAACAGCAGCCCTTGATTATAACTTTGGAGATAGATACTCATCATCTACCTTAGCCCAACGGGAATAAGGAAAACAAAGGGAACTGGTAAGTGAGTAAAGCAGGGATCAAGATTTGAACTGCTAGCCATATTTATTAGAAAAAATATTGCTGATATAAACTATTTAGGAGTGACACTGGATCTACCAAGGTCAGTATCCTCATTGTAAATAAGACAAAGCTGAACAGCTCTTCTCTGGAAACACCATAGAGCCTGCTATGGCTAAGAGGGTTTGGACACTTAACTACATCCCACTTTCCTCTTACTGCATTTTTCTGTGAAGATTTTTCTTCAGTAAAATAAAGATGGACACAGCTTCACATCTAACTCATAGCCAGAGCTACAGATGTAGTGAAGGTAAGAGAAACTCCTACACGTTCAAAGTTTGTTTTAGGGGAAAGAGACATGTGCTTCTGCCTTACATCCCTGTGACTGCAAAAACAGAGGGATGATGTTGGAAGCAGGGCCTGGAACACCCGTCTTCCCATCACACACTGTGTTTTTTCTTCGCTAGGCTGCGTGTCAGCCTTCTGCCTATGTGCCTTTATGTTCTCTTTAGATGGAACAAATTCTCTGCACTGGGATGCTACTCTAGAAAAAACAAAAATTGATGATGACTGCCTCAGCTTCAGCATCTCAGTTTCTTCCCCTAAAGGCTGTTTTGAAGGTTGACTTGGGTTGTAACATTTTGGGAATGCAGTCTGGTATTCCTTTAGGAATTCAGTCAGGAGGCAACTGAATATTTTACACCAGGATAAGGTAGAGGAGAGGGAAAAATGGAGCACTTTCGATGGGCATAAAGTGTCAATGATAAATCCATTTTCAAAAAATCCCAACTTTGGGAAGTGTTTGGTTTTCTCAACAACACCTACTAAACTAAGCCTCTTGGGGAGACAGAGAAAACACATTGGCTACATATATACTAGTAAATCAAATGAGTGTGGGACTGTTTTCTGTCACTGAGTCCAATTGGCATGGAGCAGCATCCATGCTCCTAAATTCTCATCTTTCAAAACATGCTAGCAGCAGCCAAATTGCCTGTGATCTCTGAATGACCTTTGGCCTCTGGAAATCCTTACTGTACTCAGCAATTGTTTGGGATAGTGCTAGCTGGTCCAGGTCAAAATCATACTAGGAACTCTTCTAACAATTTAACAGTTAGATGACCGAGTTATTATGTCCAGGAACATTCCCAACACAGTATTTATTAACATAGATCTTGCAATATTCATTCTTCTCCAAAAAAAAGGCACAGATGTGAGTTAGGCCTCATGCAGGCAGTCAGGACTGGTGTAGTTTTGGAAATGTAGATAATTAAAATCAATTAAATTTTCAATTTACAAGACAGAAATTTGGATTTTGACATTCAGACTTCGCCTAAGACTTCGCATAGGTATATGGTATTATCTAGATCTGACTTCACAGTTCTAATAAACCAAGCACTTTCTGAATGACCAAATGAAAGCTTCTAGGCTCACTTTGTTTCATACAACAGCATGATTTCCCTCTCTTGAAACAAACAGCTGAACAGATGTTTCTCAGCTGCATGAAACATAATACAAAATTTCTTCAGGAAAACAGATTTTTTTTTTCTGGTTTTTCACTCTGCATTAATTTTTCTGCACAGCTGTATTTAGGTCAAAATTCTAGTTTAAAGTACCTATTTCCCATTTATTGTTGACTTGTGATGCTATAATCTATAGCTCCTTGCAATATCCCTTCCATTATTTGTTCAGAATTTAAATGTCTGAAAAATATACTGTAAAGTTGAGCCTGTATCATGATCGGTTGAAAAGGATTCCGAATAAAATTTGCTAGATCTCTGATAAAGATGTAAAGTTACTGTTGCAATGCCAGCTGAAGATGCAGAAGTACAGAGCCTTAGGTTAGGTGTTTAATGTGTTATAAAACCAGAAGTGCCTGATGTAGGAATATGTTATATTAATTTTTCAGTTTTGGGTTGAACAGCACAGGCAGTCCTCCTCCATACTGTGAGGGAAGGGAATAATACCTAATACATTCCTTTGGATCACTACAGCAGAGAAAGCCGGTCTCCTCTTACCACAGATCATCTTCAGGACCTGTCTGGTTGCTTTGTAATTGGACACAGAAACCTTCCAGCACAGTCAACAGAATGATGGACTTACTGGCCCTATGAAGAAGGTTGTGATGCTTTCTATGGTAAGAGACTGTAAAAGCAGTAGGGGTGCAAAATGCTTATGTCCCTCCATTTCCAAGGCTTTTGCCTGCTCTAAAATGTGAGCTATACATAGTAATAAAAGAGCCATGGGATGTTAAAGCAGCCAAAAAAGTATTGGCCAAGTTCTTGTTGCACAGAACCAGGGACCGAAATACACTTCAAAGCAGAAACAAAGCCCAAGCATCTCCATCAACATACCAGGAACTGACAGGGAAGATGAGCCATGTGGATAGAGGTAATCAGTGAAAGAAAGGTAAAAATTTAGATTATCAGTCTCTCCTCTCAATATATATCACAGTTATCCAAACAAGTGGAAGCTTATGAAGTTTGTTCCTCACATTCTCCCAGTGCTGCAAACAGCCATAGATTGTGTACTTTTTTAGTGGATTAACCTGACTCCTTCAGTACTCAGTGCACAAAAATAAAAAATAAGTAGCATCCCCTTATCACTTAGAGAAAAGTCAGCATCTGTACTCTCCCTTGTGCAGCTGAAGTAAAATCAACTTGGCAGGAACCCATGTGATAAATTAGACCTTAGAAAACAATCCAGAACTTCAAATTAAAGCATGTCAGGATATTTTTGTTTTACAATTTTTATGTGCACACATTGAAACATGCTACTTTAGTTAAATCTGTTTTCAGCAGAAGCATCATAATTTGAACTCTTTTTTAGTGAGAGAAAGATTCTCACCTGTTGAACAGTATTCCAAGCATAGATAAAGAAATTGAGGAACACACCTAACTTCAGAGAGGCAAAGAAAAGAAACAGGTAAACCTAAGTTTCTACATCTAAGACAAGTGCCCCAAGTCCAGGTCTAGTCTACACTGTCAGTTATGCTACTGTCCATGAATCATTTCAAAAATTCCTGAATTTTCCTTGGGGTAGAAAAAGTCTTTTGATTAAAATACTTTTTGCAAGATGAAAAAGCCTTTTTCCTACCCAGCTCCACTTCTGATTTGCACCCACTGTACTGGGTATTGCTACAACTATCTGGAAAGCACCTCTTGAGCACACAGAGACAAATCATTGCTATGGCCTAGAGCTGATCAGTGCAGGAGAGAAAGGCAGCAATCAGAAAGATTTGGTTACGACTCTTGGATTCTTTGCCAGCACTGGCCACAGAGACAGCATGTGTTAGAGCAGCTCTCAGGCTGGTCCAACTTACACAAGATGACAATGGTCTTAAGGCAGCCAGATGGAATTTTCTGGAGCATAGCAGCACTCAGGTCCCATCCCCTCCAGCCTCTGACTTTTTTATTTTGTGGGCTGCCACTGGTAAGATTCAGGACCATGCCAATCTAATGTCTACTAAACACTCTCTTCTGCTGGGAAATTTTCATTTGGCCAGATACAACTGAATTCCTGAGGCACAGAGGGGCCAGCATATGGAACTGAATCTGTCTCAGGGTATTTTTGGTCTATCATCTTGTTAACTCATCAGTTAAGAAAATCTTCTCAGCTTAAAAGAGCCCTGCTGTGGTGTCACATTGTGGTGATCCCACAACTTTATAGTACACTTTGCACTGGAACTCAATGTCACTGGCACATCTCAAAGTGAGAGGTCACAGTAAGGAGCACATCAGCCAAGAAATCTGACAAGATACAGATTTCTTGGTACTAGTGGAGCCAAAATTCGCAAAAAAAAAAAAAAAAAAAAAAAAAAAAAAAAAGGCTGATTCTGAAGACTAAAAGATAGCAACACTGCTGGTGATAACCACCATCTCTTACACAATTGCTGCCATGGTTACAGAAGAAAATGTAGCAGAAGGAAACAGGGAGTTAAATCAAGATTTTATAAATAAATGTGCACGTGTGGGTGTGTTTACAAAAAGACACAGAAAAACTCTTTTACCCAAAAAATATCCCCCCAAAAAACTTGTTACAATAAAACTTTTTCACAAAAATAAAAAAGCAAACATCTATTTCTAGCTAGTATAAATGGTAGCTCAGATAAGAAGGAAGCAAGGACTATAAACTAACTAAAATTAGCATAAAGCTGCCAAAACTCCTTTCCTTGTAAGAAGAAATAGCTTTGATTACTAAACTTATAGTTTATGTTCTCAGTAATGTTGAATTTCAAAGATTACGCTTCTTTGTCATGAGCTTATCTGTAGTTTTTATCTCTGGTATCTGCTCCCTAAATTGCTAGGAGAGAATTTACTTCCATGCAACTGAGTCATAGATGTAAAAGAAAACAAGCCATAAGTTTTTGGTGTCAAAATTAAGACTTTACTGGCCAATTTTTTCAATATATTAAGTATTGCATAAGTCTTTATATGTTGAAAGCACAGGGATCAAAGATTCCAATGATGCATATGAGGATTCAACTTTTCTGCAAATCAGAGCTTATGCTCTTCTGTCTGGCACAGAGAAAATGTGTCATGCATGTGCAGTAACTACATGTAAAAGACTGGGGATAAATGAAACCTTCACCACCCTTTGTAGAAGATGCAAAGAAAGAATCCAGTTCTTTATTGCAGCTTACACCTTAATAATGTAAATGTGCTCATGATTTTGGCAGCCCTTTCTACCTTCTGCTGAGATTGGGACTTTTAGGCAATCACTATCAAGCCTGATTAATTTCCAGAGCTGCTCTACTCAGTGTACTGAACTGACAGTGAACTTCTGGAAACAGGACTACAGACAGAGGTAAATTAAATGAATGGAGTAACTGGGATAAGTAGGAGGCAGCTCTAGTCTGTGAGAAAGAGCCTCTAGACATGAATGAGAGCACTGCATTCAGCAGATATCCTTGAAATTTCATGGCACACTGTAGTAACAGAATCTACTGAAGTGCTAGACCTGCATGGAGAGTATTCACATCACCCAGCCTTGGGCAGTTGCCAGTCAGCAACTCCTTTCTAGGCAACAAAGGAAATTAGACCCAGAGGTTTATTCAAAAATAGCAAAGGGCCTTAAGGGATGACCTAGCTTGCTTCTTCTCCTAAAACAAGATCAGCCATTATGTAAGCAGATGTACCACCAAAACCTGTCATTGAAGGTGAAAGCTAAAGCTTCACAACCTCCCAAGGCAACCAAACAGTTCATAGTTTTTAGTGTCAAAACGTTTTCCTATCTTTACCTGTATTGCCATCAGTCCAACTAAAGTCTCTCTTTTAATCATCATTTGGGTCCTACCCACAGTGGTTATAAGTAAATGACTCTTTTGGAGTATGATTCAGAAGAAGAGTGAGAACAGAGAGTTTAGAGACATGTGCTCTGGAGTGTGGCCAGCTCAGGTCAATGCCTAGCCATAAAGACAGACCTCATCAGTCCTTCCCCACTGGAGCTATTCTAGTCTAGTGTAGTCTAGTCTAATTATTTTTTAACAGTTGTCTTTCCCTTTAGGATAGAACTGGTTCCTTGTCATGGCAAGAATGAGAAAAAAAAATCCCTATGTTTTTCAGCTCTGAAATATATCAAAATCATGGCCAGCTGAGAAATAAAGATCAAAGGGAAGTGGAAAAGGAAAGAAAAGCCAGTGGCGCACAACGTTTTAATTAATAATAGAATGCTGAAACTGGAAATCATGAGAAAAGTCAATATCCTTTACCTCATAATAAAAAGGGTTTTAAAACTTTTTAATTTTATTAAACTAACGGTTTCAAATGCTTCACAATTCTATTCCCCACTAGGCTGGAGATGTGAAAGCTCATAGAGTCTCTTTCAATAGCGGGCTGGCTGATGTGACAAAGAGCATGACTCTCTTTTTAATTCTTGACTTACGTGTTTAGTTGATATTTCTTTATTTGAAACCATGGGAAATGAGATGCTTATAGCCTTGGGGAGAACTTGCTCACACTCTTCAGCAGATGAACTTTCTAATTTAACTGAAATATATTAAGTGTGGCCAAAATTATCTCAATACATACTGCAAAAAATTTAAATATTTAATGAATAGTGGCATGGTGGGATGACTACTTCATGGGGCTTTGGGAAAACCTTGGTGGTGTTCTCACTTTTGCAGAGAAGATTCAGGGCCAAATCCTTGGAGAGGCTGCACTCTATTTAACACAAAGCCCAGGAAAGGAACAAAAGGCAGTACCATCTAATTGTGGTAGAACTTTAAAATCCAAGTATCTGAAGACCTTTTATGCCAAATCAATAAAAGGTTATTATACTTTAATCTCATTATAAAAAAATAATTAAAGACTTTAGCTTCCCAAAGCACTTGCTTTGGGAAATCACAAAGCGACCATAATTTTCCCAATATTCATATCTCATCCTCATCACCAGTTCCCCACACACTAAAAGGGCTAATGATGTATTTATTTTGATGATGTTTTCTAAGGCCAGCTTTTCTTTCATTTAATTTTTCTTGTGGGAAAAAAATGAGATCATTATCACTAGACACAGCTTTCAGTAAGTTTAAGGCTTCCTCTGATCTCATGCTTTTACACAGTGGCTGTCCTGTGTGATGTCTAGACTCTTAAGGGATGCTTAGACTTTTAAGCAGTCCAAATACTGCTAAACTTCATGAGACCTTTCAATTTCTGTTAGAAGACAGACAAACACCTTTATATCTGTATTCCAAAAGTCCCTTTTTCTATTAATAAAGTTAATTTTTAAGAGATCACCTTTTCCCTTGGTTACCATTAGGAAACAAAAAGCATCATTCCATGGGGCAAAGGAAAAAAATATGCACTCAATTAAGAGTCGATGAATACACTGCTAAAAATAAGTTCTATTTATTTTCAGTTGGGGACAACTTTGTGGTGTAGAAATATTTTTTCAAGTTTTCTCTTCTCATCAGGGAACTGATTTATTGACAATCAATCAGTGCTTTCAGATAAATCTCTTGTGTTTACAGCAATATTTCTGCCTCACTTATTTTTTAACTGTTTAGTTTTATGTTCTCATAGACCTGTGAAAATTAGTTATTGAAAAAGACATTTCTTCATCTTTTCCTTCTTGAAGGTCAGTGCCAGAGTCCTGCTTATTTTATGGTTTGAGAGCTTTGTTCAGGCTCTTTTTATATTTCCCAAAGGATGGATATTCTACCACTTTTCTTGGAAAACTTTCTACATCTTAATAGACTTCATTATTAGCAAAAAAATCCCATAAATCAGCCTAATTTTCCTATGCTACATTTAAAAGTGTTATTCTTGTTAGTTACAGTGTCCTGGCTCACCCTGCACAACCCCACATCCTTCCTTTCTTTTTAACATCTTTCAAAATTCTTGGCTTAGTTTTCTCCCCTACTAATTGGTGTTACTTGTTCCTTGGGATCGAACTCTTTTCTTGTCAGGAGACATGCAGATAATGCTGGGGACATGCTGTCTACAGATATTTGAAAATGTTTTCCAGAAGTTTTGGGTCGTTTTAAAAGCTACATAACATTACCTAATGATATACTGTGGTAATTTGGTATAGATAGACTCAGGTTTGCAGAATCCTTGCCTAATAAAATGTGCTTTAGTAGCATTTACTTCTGCTAAGGTGCCTGTGTTTGTTTAACCAGACTATAAAAGCTGATAAAAAGCTGAAAGGCAACACTTTTCCCTTCTCTTCCCCTCAGGATCTTCCTCTGTCAAATAACAAAACACAGAACTGAACACCCTGAAGAAGACAGTGAAGCCCAATTTTATTTCATAGGATCATAGAATGGTTTGGGAAGAGACCTTAAAGATCATCTAGTTCCAACCTCAATGCTATGGGCAGAAACACCTTTCACTAGACTAGATTGCTCAAAGCTCCATCCAACTTGCCCTAGAGCACTTCCAGAGATGGGGCATCCCCAGCTTCTCTGGGAAACCTGTCACAGTACCTCACACTCTCACAGTAAACAATTTCTTCCTAATATCTAACATAAGCCAACTGTCTCTCAGTTTAAAGCCATTATGCCTTGTCCTATCACTACATGCCCTTGCATAAAGCCCCTCTCCAGCTCTCCTGTATCTCCCTTTAAGTACTACCTTTCAGTACTTCTGGTGCTGAACAAACTTTTAGGTGTTGCATGTTTCTGTTTGTGATGTGTGTTTGCAAGGTTTGAACAGATGCTGTCTAAAACCCTTGGCAGTGCTGCCACTGAGCAGCTGGAGAGGTGCTTATGGCAGAGAGGAATATAAGGCAATATAAAGACACTGTTTTTCCTCTCATCAGCAAAGATGCTTCATGAGCAGAAAGGTAGATTAAAATATTCTCTCCCCCTAGAACTGGATATTGCAAGATATATATAAGATCAGAGAAAAAACAACTTGGGTGGCATCACTACACTCCTGTGTACCTCCCAAAGGCCAGTGCAATCCAACTCCTGATAGCTTAACCTTGTCCAGTTTCAGTAGGAAAGGTAACTTGGCAAATACAAAGGTAGTTAAATTTTTGTGTGAAATGGATCAATTGGAAAGAGTAAACATCAAAGTTGTCAGATACCTGAAGGACAGGTTAGATCAAGCCATTGTTGGAGGAATAGAAAATGTGCCTGGTGGTGAGATAAAGGAGCAAGGGGTGCAGGAAGCAGAGTCTACAGCAGGAGTTTAAAAACCAAACACATTCACTAGCTAATGAGAACAAATACATTTGAAAAGATCTCTAATGCACTGAGAAATAAACTTTTAATAGGAAGTAAGGGGTGTGGAAGATGAAATCACCCCAAAAAATTTATTTGGTATAAATGGTTTCTAAGATAATCAAATTTTTATATGGACTTGCTATTCCACAAAGCTTAAAAGGTTTAGCCATTTTCTCTGAGAAAGCACTAACTTTGTCCAGTTTTTCCTCAGATCAAAATTACCTTTTTTTCTCTCTTCTTGAACATGAAAAACCTCCAAGACAAATGATACCAACTTTTTTTGTCTTGCAAATGCTGTTTGAGTGAGTGAGATAAATCTGCTGCCTAGAAGATAATTTGGGGGGAAATCTTGTGATCAGACTTCATAGAACTTTATTACATATTCATATAACTGGGACTCTATCCAATACTTATCATGGTGTTTTTCCTATAAATCTCAAAATCCTCATGTGAAGATGATGACTATACAGATACAGCATTTGTATGGAAAAACCGAGCAAGAAAGTTCTATAATAACCTGGAAACAACTCTTCAATGTGCTATTCCTTCCAATAACACCACTTATCGACAGTGCACCGTGACAAAGATTCCAGATTATGATTTGGTTAAAAGTCTGGCTTCCTGTATAGTTTTAAAACAAGGAGTTCTCTGGGATTTTAAAACAGAAGTATAAACTGGAGGTAATAAAATACGTGTCTTTTATTACCTCTAGTTTGTACTGGAGGTAATAAAAGACAAATTTCACTTGTCTCACCAAGTTCTTGGTTACATGCTTTTTTGCCAGGATAGCAAACATTCATCATTTATGAATTTATCCAAGTGTAGCTGTAGAGTTTGCAATGCATTTCTGCTGAGAATATTTAATACCCAGGAAGTTTAAGTGTTTAGGTTCAGATCTTCCATGATACACGGGTGTCTGCATTCCTACTTACACATTTAACTTACATTTTGGATTCATTTACGTTCTTCAGCTACTTAACTGCCACTTAATCCAGGGAGGATCTAAATTTCTGCTGGTCTGTATATGTGCAGATGAGCCACATCTGGTGAGCTGCTTGAAGCCCCTGCCATGCTCCAAGTGGAACATGAACTTGATCCCAAGATGCCTGGTCCTAGCTGAGAGACTTAACTGTTTGGGTAGTGGCCACTGAGGAGCAGATCCTTCTTGTTCTCTCCTGACAAATTTGTTCCATTTGTAGAAACAAATTTCTGGGCAGAGGGATTGAGTTCTGGTTCCATACTACTAATCCACAAAGACAGTTTTCCTAAGTTTTCACACACAGTAAAATTACCTTTCTGCTTGTCCAGCTACACAAGAGGCTAAAAATTCCCTGGAGCAAGATTTTCACCTCTGTCCTCTCCATCCTTCTTCTGGACATAGGACACTCCCTGCTTGTTTCCCAAGATCAGTTTCTCGGGTTCCCTGCTGTGCCACGATTACAAAGCCTGAAAAACACACCTGGGACTGAAACTTTTACAACATGCAGTCCAGTTAAGGGGTAGGCAGTGTTTCACTAAATACTGCTTTACCTAGGTACTTTAGAGGCCTGTCATGAACTCCTAAACCCATTAAACTCAAAGACAAAACCCTTTCAATGTCTTTGAAAGGCTCAGTATCTGTGAGATAAGCAGCAAACCACTTAAATATTTCATTTTAAAAGCAGTCTCTGAAAATAGATGCAAGGAAGGTCAGCAGAGAGACCTGTCAGGGCTCATCATGCAGATCACAACACTGTCTGGCATTTACCACCAGACACGTGGCCGTAAATTCAGTTGGTAAAAGGAGTGGTAGTGACAGCGCCGCTCACTATTTTTTGCTTTTAGCAGAACCCTTCTGTCAAATTCCTTATTGTCAAGGGCAAACTGTGATCCTTCTGAATTTACTAGCTGAACTCTTGCAGCTCCAGAGCAGTGGATAAGAATTTTGCCGGCTCAGGGTCAGTAGCAGTGAATATGCAAGCACACTGCCATGGACAGGCTTTCATCTCCCTCTAAATCCAAGTCGTAAAAGCAATAGGCATAGGTTTTAAACACTTCTTTTTTTGTTGTTTCTCACGGCCATAAGTAATCTGCAGATCACCTAAACTGCCTGGAAACACCAATAAGGGACCATTGCTCCTATGAGACTAAGAGGCAGACTTCTCCAATATCCCAAAGGGATATTTCTGGTAATGTTTGAGCAAGCTTCTTTACATGACCACAAATGAGTACAACAGCTACATTACTGGCTTTCTTTCGTTCCCTCATCTTTTATGGAAAAATTAGACCAGATTTTGTGTCTCAACATATTTTCATAGGATTTACTTTTGTTTATCCATCAAAGTTAAAAGAAAAAAAAAAGAGTCAAGTATCAGGTTTGTACTGGAGTCATGTGCTGGCATGCCAAGACCACCTCAGTTCAGTAAGGGACAGCTGAAACCTATTCTTCTCTTGAAATATATGGCATTTAAATAAAAGATTAGCCAGAATTCTCAAGAAAATAATTACTTTCTTCCCAAAACTGAGAGTACGGTATCTTCATAAATGCGTGCTTATAGCATTGCGTTATGAATGTTAATTTGGATATCCAAAGAGATGTCAGTAATGCCATTATCCAAAAGCTCACTCTATACCTTTCATTCCTCTGTTATTGCCATTCCAGCTAATTTTACCCTGTTGAGTTCTTCAGAATTTGTAAGTCACTAATGTTCAGTTCCTTCTTTATTATTAACAGAATAAAGTATTTTTATTTAAAAAAAAAAATCTCTTTAGATGAGGGTATTACTGTACTTTTTTACCCTCCTAGAAGTAGGTTCTAACCTCTTGCGTACAATTCTACCAGCTCAAGAGGTTCACATAGAGTAATAACATGTAAGTTCAACTTTCAGCAGAGGATGTCCTATTACTAAGCATTGAAAGTTAGCAGACAAAAGGATATTTTGGGTGAGAAGACAAAAATTGAATTACTTCATTGTATTTTAGGAGTCAAACTTTTAGAAACATAAGCATAAAAGTACCACAGAAATAATTTGGAATAAAATATTCATTATTATTTGATATCTACTTATTAGTTAGGCAAATAATCTTTTTTTCCTGCATTACATGCTTATCTTTTTCTACAGGGAAGATAACTCAATTTCAGTTCTGCTCCTATACAAACTTGAAACTAAAGCAGAAGGGTGTAGACTTGCTTTTAGAGATTGCAAAGAAACAGCACTTCCTACTATTTTTTCCAAGCAATATGTAATTCTTTCCTTGGTTTCACCATGACTACAAGCTTTATAAACATACCATATGATTTACTAAAGTCATACAGGGGCTTGGTTTCTAAGCTTACTTGATTCCCATCAGTCATATTCTGCTTGATGGCAGCAGTGAGACTGTTTACCTCAGGAGTGTTAGTCAGCAGTTGTTGGTAGAAAAATCCTTTCCATCATTATGGGACGTATGGTTCTATGTACAGAGAACCTGATGAGCATCTTGCATGGTCTGATCATCGTCTTTCATGGCACCACACAAATTGGTTCAGTAAATGTTTGCATTCACTGTTTTTGATACAAAATGTGCCAAGAGTTATCAGTAAAATAAGCTTTTTTTTTTCCATGAGCTATAATGCTGCGCCATGGGTTTAGCCACTTTGCACAGAGTGTGCATACTCTCCCCATGCTTCTACATAGCTGGAGAACTGGATATGATAGAAAGTCATAAACCTCCATACTAAAAAGGACTCAAATCCTTGCAAAAAGCTGACAAAAAGCTTGCACAAAGCTCTATCTGTCCTTATGTGCAAGTGATCAGTAGGGCTGAGACTTTTCAGCTACTACACAGTGATGCTCATTGCAACATTCAAACTGTCTCTTCAAAAGATACCTCATGTGCCAACAGAAGCAATATAAAATTAGCACAGGACTTCACTATGGCTAATTCATTGTGCTTTTGCCACTGTGGGTTCACAAGTTTCAGCAGCAGTGCTAATTGAAGCAGTTTTCTACACTTTCTTTCCTAGCCTTACAAGTCCTTCTGATCCTTGCACTGCATTTACTACAGCAAATCAGATATCTAGTCAGATTCAAAATAAACTAAAAAGGAGAAGCTTCCCAAAAAGATATAGACCCTGTGGTTTAACAGAGCTATCACATTGTCCATGTGCTCCTCTCCATGTCACTGCATTATCACACCAGGATAGACTACCAGGCTTCCTCATTTGTGGATGGCAGGAGGTGTTCTGGGCTCTAATATAATCAAACTAGAAAGAAATCACAAGAAACCATACTCTTTTTTTATGCATGCTTACATTCTGAAGAATAATAATTCACTTCAAAGGGGCCAGATGATTTGCAATTTTCAGGGGAGCACCAGAGAAATCTTGACATCATGTGATGCACAGTGCAGCTTTTCAAAAGCAGGGATGGAATGGTTATTTGTTGATTTTTTTCCCCTGGAAGTTCATGGAAGTCCCCAGGTAGAAGAATTTCCCACATTTTATTCTTCAATTGAAAAACAATTCATCAGCAAATCTTTACTGCACAGAAAATTTAATCCTACTTGGAGCAGTTTCCTTTCTGTTAGAAGAAAAAAAATTATCATTTTGCTCATCTACAGAAGGAAGCTCATCTATAACTCAATGGGTAAAATGTGTGGAGGAAACAACAGCCTAAATGCTCTCTTGCTGATGAAGTTACATCATCGGGACTAAATGACTTTGTGGTCTCCTTGAATAGGTGTGCACCCAGCCACTCTGACTCTTGCCATTTCCTCAAATTGACCTGAAAGGCTCACATTGTTATGTCTGTGCTAATCTGTATGATCCACCTTGCTGACTTTGCCAGGACAGCTGTATTTCTGCAATCAGTTGAAATGCTTCTTTTGAAAGTCTGGTCATCCAATACATTTTTTTTAATGAGGTATTAGTATAAAGGCTGCACTGTGTAGTCCTTTTAAAGATAAACTTACTCCAGATGAAAAGGATCATCTAGTTTAAAATGGTTAAGGTTGATTTTTTTTTCCTCATTTACTTTCAGCTAAATAAAACAGGAGGTAAGGTGCATCACCTTTCAAAAACAGGGCCAAATCCTGCAGTCTGCACAGTCTGATTGAAAGCATTACATTTACCCAATAAATATTTGTGAACTGCACCCACAAATTCCAGAAAGATAGACTGAAAGTTATAACTGAAATTTTTGAGATCTCTCAGGCAGTCAGGCCCCTACAAATCATGTTGTTGATTCCCACATATCTATCAGACCCACTGAAGCCTGTAATGTGTGAAGAAAATATCAAAGGAAAGGCTCTCATATAAGATTTCCATACAAAACACCAAAGTAATGCCATCATGGCAGTATTATCAAATGACTGCTTTTGTCATGAAGCAGAAGTGGTAATTTCAATTAATTTACATAAAATGTTCAAAATAATCCTCTTATCTGAATTGGTATTTTTCATAATAAATAAATAATCTCTTCAAATTTTGTACAAAGATGGAAGTGAGGTTGCCCCTCATCAGCTGCTCCCTTCCCCACACTCATTCCTCCCTCCTCGGAACTTCTGTAAAACCTATGACTTTAATTCACAGCAGCTTCCTCTTTTTCTGCTTTTCTGATCCTAAACTCCCTTAAGAAAGACTCAGGACTGTGCTAGTTTCTTTTACTCTTTTGTTTATATTAATATACTGCTTCTGGGACCAAAAAATAATTCTCATCCTTTGTTACTTTTTCCCATGCCATCAATTCCTGAAACATACTTTGAAACTTTTACTATTTCCTTGATTGTTCTTCCACTGCAGAATAGATGAATATTTCTACAAAAAGAGGATTTATAGATCATAAATAATGCAGTGTGTGGGTGACCCAATTATTTTCTTACACTTGTTTGGCAGAAAGTTTTCATTGTATTTGAAAGCTACTGTATAACAAAAAGATTTCCCTTCTTGCTGAAAAAACCCTAAAAAAACACCAACAAAACATGCTCAGTGCATTGCAAAGAGACCTTCCTTCTTGACCTTCTTCAGGAAAAACTGCATTTGATTCAATTATGGAAGCTTTTCAGAGGTGAGTAGGTTAAAAGAATTTTTCTATCTGCATTTACATGACCACAGTTCCTGTTTCAGATGTTTAAATAATTCTAAAAGGACAAAAATAATTATCTGAATTATAAAAAAAACCCAACACTGTAATGATAGCTACTTCCTACTATGTTATAACCCATTGTTTCTGTGCCTACTGAGAAGTAAGGCCAGTGTAACTTCTTTAGAAAATAATATTTTCTGCTTGCTTCCAGGAATGTTTTTAATGCAGCTGCCCACACTATATCTAATGTGTTTAGTTACAGTAGCCATGAAAACCTCCACATGAGTATAAGGCTTTGCAGCTTCAACATATCACAAATTTAGATGTCTCTGGGAATGATGAGCCGCCTACCTAATTTTTACATTAGCACCCTACTAGAGTAAACACAGACACACAAGCTTAAACTCAAAACCAAAACATTATTTTCAGCAGATTGACAGTTAAACTAGTCTCTTCTGACTTAATATCTGTCTCAATATCTAGTTCTGATCAAAAGCTTTCAAGAATTCTAGCAGAGCCCAAAAATCAGATTCGTTAGAAAAGCAAGATCCAGAGCTCCAGTACCAAGAACATCCAGCTACCTAGCCCTTGCACAGCATAAAATCACAGAATGGTTTGGGTTAAAAGGGACATTAAAGATCATCCAGTTCCAGCCCTTGGGCTGTGGGCAGAGACACCTTCCACTTGACTAGTTTGGTTCACGGCCCCATCCAACCTGGCCTTGAACACTTCCACAAAAGGGGCATTCACAGCTTCTCTGGGAAGTGTTCCAGGGCCTCACTACCCTCACAGTAAAGAATTTCTTCCTTATATCCAATCTAAACTTACTCTCTTTTCTGTTTGAAGCCATTCCCCCATGTCCTGTCACTCCATGCTCTCTTAAAAAGCCTCATTCCATCTTTCTTGTAGGCTCCCTTCAGGTACTGGAGGCTGCAATTAGGTCACAGCAAAGCCATCTCTTTTCCAAGCTGAACAAACCCAATTCTCTCAGCTTTTCCTTTTAGGAGAGGTGCTCCATCCCTCTAATCATTTTGGTGGCCTCCTCTGGACTCACTCCAGCAGGTCCATGTCTTTCCTTCCTGTGCTGGGACCCCAGAGCTGGATGCAGCCCTGCAGGTGGGGTCTCACCAGAGCAGAGGGGCAGAATCCCCTCCCTGGCCCTGCTGCCCACACTGCTCTGGATGCAGCCCAGGACACCTTTGTCTTTCTGGGCTGTGAGTGCACATGGCTGGCTCATGTCCAGCTCCTCATCCACCAGCACCCCCAAGTCCTTCTCAGCAGGACATGCTGCAGTCTGCATTGATACCAATATCTTAGAAGAAAGAGAAAGACAGAGAGAGAAAGGGAAAGAACCATCATGCATCAAGATTTACTGAACAATTTTGGTTTTTAAGTTTTGTTTCATTAAAACACTATTGCAAAATTTTTGTTTTGCTATTATCTCATTCCTCTGTCTTTACAAAGAAGAAAAAGTCATAAAATTAAAGGACTATAATAAGAAGTTTTACCGCACTCCAAATGGACTGTTAATTAAAATTTGAAAAACTCGGGATGAGCAAACCTACCAGTTCCTACCAAACCTACCAAACCTGAGATGAAATGGAAATTGATAAAAAATCAAGCCGATGAAAAAAATCTTCCTTTCGCTTTGAAACAATCTAACCTAATAAAACTTATGTGTGAAAGTATAAGACTGCATGATTTTTTTAAAGAGAGATTTAAACTTAACAAAACAAAATAGAACAGAAAACCATTTTTAAAGGGCAGAATTCACAAAAGTTTTTAAACTGTCTTAATGCTACAAGCTATGGTGTGAATGTGAGATCAATCAAAATAGCAGAAATGTAAGCTGCATCACATTTACAGTAAGATAAAGAAATTAATAAAACAGTTTGCTCCATTGTAATTAATGTTTTGCTATGTCTAGACCAGTCTTCCACCATTTCTTTTCTGTACACCATGAATATTTTACTTAAACAACTGCAGTCTAGACCCATCTTTAAAATGCCATGTTTGGGAAAATTCCACTTAATGTAACCAAAAGCTGACTTATGCACTTCACTGTTTGAGGAGCTAAGACTTAAAAGGACTGGCCTTTTAACCCAGTCTCTCAATACATATAGGACAAGGTCCTCATATGTTTTCTCATAACAGACAATGTTCTTAGCCTTTGTAATATCTAGAAAGTGGGGAAAAAAAACCCAAAGAAACTCTGCAACATAAACATTCAGTGAACTGGGTTTTAATACGAAACATTGAACAGCAAGATCCTCCAAATGAACCAACCTAAAATTTAACATATAATTGAAACCTGGAACATTCAGTATAGCAATCTGGTAAAAAAGGGTCTGATAGGAAATAAAGAAATACTGCTTTAGTCAGTTCATCTTTACAGAATCCTAAGATTTCTCCAGATATTCTAGATATCCAATGAAACAGGACATAGACAGCATGCAACTATATTTAATAGAGGGGACTTAAAATAAAATTCACCTCTATGTATCCAAACACAAGACTGTTTCCAGCACCTCTTATTGAAGAGGTTTTGTTTTTTTTTTTTTTTTTTTTTTTTTTTTTTTTCCTTTATTGGAAAAACTTCGCAACAGCAGCTGTGCTCCCCATAGTTAGTGCAATTAAGTTATATTCCACAGAGGAAGGATGAGAAATCCTCTCTTCTAGATTATATCTTGCTTTGATTATGATTCAATTCAAAATAACTTATCCAAGCAACATATCCTGGCAAAATGAAGATATTTTACTCACTACCAATGACTGTAAAATCTTCTGGCACTCAAAAAATTCACTTGTATCAGGAGATGAAAAGTTGGAAGTATGGGAGTCAGGGTAAAGTCAGTCATCCTTTCCACAGAGTTTCTAATGATTCTGACTTGGACAGATGCTTCATTTCCTTAATAATATCAAATAATAATGCTGAGCAGCACTTTACTCCTTGCAAAGGGCCAGTCATCATGGATCAAAATTTAGAAAATCCAAGTAAACCAGATCAAGACTTTTCTAGAACAAAAGTAGACAAAATCTCTACTGCTTCACCTGAAAAAAAGTGAGGAAGGAAAGTTTTGAAATTGTTGTACCAGATTCTGGATGTCAATAGACTCAAAACATCATTCAGCAGATAAGAATAACTACATCAACAGCAGCTCATACCTTACCCTGTGCTAGGACTTTTAATGTGGGAAAATAAAACCAGATGGCACAGATCTCGTTGTCCCTATGACCAGATTTAATTCTTTTTGTTCATGTCGTGACATGCAAGGACCTCAATGAACTAGAGAAACAGATCAAATATCTTTCACCTTGTTATGTACAGCAGAGAGTCTTTGGGAACTCTGTGTTCTGCTTTTGAACTCAATATTCTGCATTTGCAGTCTTGCTCTTTTTTTAGCTCAGAAGATGTTTATAATTCTCAGTTTTGAGAACGAAAACACAGGACTAGGATCTGAGGCTGTGTCTTGCCAGGACTGATTTTCAGTGGGGTGACTTTTCATGCAGAAGAGTACCTACACATAGATTTCCCAGCATGTATGTATGCACTCAAGAAAATTTCACTTTCTCTCATGTGCAGGTTACATATTTCTGAATTTTTAAATTCTGTCCTGGAAGAACTCTTCAGCATTGCTCCTTGGTAGTAAAAATTCTCTATATACTTGCCCCTTGAACTTTTATTGAGTTAAGGGTCATTATTCTAGAACACATTGAAACCAAATTGGTTGAAAATGTTATGCAGTAAGCCCTTAGCAAATCAAGGATGCATGCTGCTGCAAAATTTGCTATATAAGATCCTAAAAAATTCCCAAAAAGTTTTCTCCTCTTGACAATAAATATCTGATTTTATATGGCTTGTGATACACTCTCATAACATACAAGAAGTAATTAAAATGCATTTATTTTGCTTTACATAAGAGATCTGTGTGATTTGAGACAAAATAATTGGTATAAAACATTTAATAATTTATGCATTATGATGGAATCCACAAAACAAGTGTATGTTTGTAGGCTATGTAATTTTCAATTTATTAACAAGCAGGAAGCAAGAGAAAAAGCATTATATGTTCTCCTTCTACCAGCCTTTTGCAGGAAGGCAAACTCCTAAACTGGTTGGAAAAGATCCAAAAGAGGAGTTGAGTTTTGTGTCTCTGAATTTGGGATGAGGCAACTGGCAGGGCTCTGTGCCAAAATGGTGTTGGCTGCCATCATGGCTGTACCCACTGTGGGCTCAGAACAGGAAAGCATTTCTATTTATTTTTAGTTGTTTTTGTACTCCTTCTTTTGAAGAAATTCTTATAAAAACTTTTATCTTGTCATCATGTGTAAATTATAAAGTATATTTTCAGTATTAAAGGGTTATGTCCACCCCACTGTGGGTTATATATCAAGATTCCTGCAGCTGTTCTGAAGCATATTTTACTCTGAAAATACTCCAAAGTTCTGGTTGACTTGAATTTGGACGAAGTATTTTGCCATTATATGCTTTATGAAAGGGAGACTGGTAAATGTCTGGACCTTGGAACAGACTTTGTGATATTTGGACTGTGAGTACACATCATGTGGTGAATTAGCATGTGGTGTTCTTATGCAAACAATAAAAACAAACAAAGAAAGAATTAAAAGTGCATTTAAGAAAATGAGTTTCAGTGTATGATTAAAACAATCCCATAATAGCAACAACTTTGCGGTAAAGGTACATACTTGCCAAAAATATCTGCTAGTGTGGAAGCTGAGCATTCAGAACCCTCAATTTAGCAGCACTGCAGATGCTGTCACTTAGTTAACTTTGAATATCACAGACAAATCAAACACAGTCTAGAAACTGCTTCAGAGAAAGACAAAGCAGTCAAAAGTATTGGGCCAAAAATCTTGCTCCCACTCTCAGAAATATAGATCACTGTATGACTTTGATTTTACACCAATCCAAATGGGTAACATTTGGCCCAGAATGTATCTACAGACAGACACCAAAAAAATTGCTAACTTTAAAAAAAAAAAAAAGTTTAAAATCCTAAAATGTAAAAATTAAAGAAATTTCAAAAGCTTCACCTAAAATGTTCTCTGTCTCACCCAATTTATAATGTCTCTTTAGCAACTGCAGTGCCCACCCAGCTGAGCCTCTAAGAAAATCCAATGCTTAAAGGTAGTTTCTTCATCCTGATTGAACATATGTAATAATACAGTGACAAGAATGACTCTTATACTGGAAACAAGATACACATTTCCACATTTTCTCTTAATGCTGATCTCTTAAGTGTAAAAAACCTCTGTTATTTACCTCAGTTGAACTGAGATTTGGATCCTACTGCAAAGCAGATAGCAGGTAAACAGAGAAAATGAATTGTGTCTCTAAATCATAACTGAGAACATAGCAATGTAAAGAAGTTATTGTCTTCAAAATTTTAGTAGTTGGTTTTCATTCAGATCAAAAGGCTCAGTTCTTCAAACTGCTTATATTGGAGGTTATGTCTCTTCTTCCTGGATTTTTTGTAAGGTGAAGGGTTTTTCCCAATGCTTTTGGTCAAATCGCTCATGTACCACTTATATTCTGTACAAATACATTATTCTACTTCAACAACAAAAAAATGAAAGTATTTAGACTTCAACAAGGCTCTATTTATTTCCTACACTTCTACAGCTAAAACCAGTCAACAACTGTGAAATATTTTCCACAAGCATTAATTCAGATTTTTAAGAAGAGACATATATTTTAGCTCAGCTTTTCCAAAGTTAATGAAATTAAGTTTATCATCAGGAATATGGATTTAAGCAATTTAGGCACGCTTCAGAAAGTGTTTACTGAAAGACATGTTTACATCTGTCTTCTGCGAGAAGTAATTCCAGCTAAGAATTACTACATATGTTCAATTGGGATGAAGAAACACAACATGCAAACTAACTGGCTGATTACAGACTTTTGCCTTTCAAATGGCAATCAGTGAAAACAGACAACTGCTCACTGAGCTAAAAGCCAAGACTTACTAAGAATCACAGAATGACTGAATGGGTAGGGTTGGAAGAGAGAACTGGAAGTCCAATCTCCCTGCTCAAGCAGGGTCCCCTAGAATATTCAACAGAATATTCCACAAATAATTCTGAATGGTGAATATACTCGAAGAAACTGAATTATACATCAACAGTTCATGATAAAGAAGAAAAATTTTGTGAATTATTTGCTCAACAATATTTTAGAGTACTGCTGGAGAAATGTTTCAAATAAGATACACTTGCTGTTGAAAAGAAATATAATTGAAAAAAATGGTTAATGATGAAAATTTCAGAAACACTACAAAATTTGATCAATCAGTGCACAAGGGTTATAGGGTAACGAAATCTACTTCCTTAGCAGATAAACCGAAAAAGATAACCTGACATTGAAAAATATTAAACCAGGATAAAAACTAATTTTTAGTTGCTTAGAATACTTTCTGTTGTCTTGATCTTTTGAAACTCAAGTACTATATTGCAATGTAGATGAGCCAATAATTCTAGCATGTTTCAATAGTAGACTATTGTAACCTAATAAGAGTAATTGAAACAATTTTTAGCAAGTCTCCATAGATTCAATGTTGGTTTTTTTTTTCTCTTAATACCAAGGAATATTGTCAAAGAAGGATTCACACAGAAATTTGCAACAGGGTTCCCAAATCCAAACATTTAGAAACCACATTTTTTGCAAGATTTAAGCATGGCTAATCAAACTTTAGGCTGACTCTTTTATATGAGTTCTTTATTGCTAGAAAACTATATTTATAGATTTTGGTCAATTTTTCAAATTTATCACCAATCATTGTGTTAGGGGAAAAAAAAGATAATACACAGGAAAGCATATTTTAAGATACTACAAATGCTTAAATTACAGCAAATCCATCATAGCAGCAGTTATAAGGTTGCATGTTGTGGATGGGCAGAATGGCATCTTATTTACCCAGTGCCAGAGTTTGAATCATCACCATTCATTCCTCTGCTGGCTCCCCACATGCTCAGCAAAACTGGAGCAATAATACATTAAACTAGTGTAAAGGTAGAGTTTCAAAGCAGTTTAGGAAATCTGAAGGAAAAAAAATGCTTCCTTCTTAATCAGTTACCTCCTGCAATGTTGACAAGGTAGGGAGAACACTGATTCTTACTAGAAGGAAAATACCAGGGACAACCTCGCCCCAAATTCAATTTTCCAAAAGAAGCAGATTTTAATCTTTTATCAATCTTGCCTCAGTCTGGAAATTTGGGGTCTGGGTAGATATATGAATAGAAAACCCTGTAAACAGAGAACAAATTTGACACAGCAATTCACTCGCATGCCGGCTGCTCCACTTACATGCTGAACAAGTCTCAGAGAAAATGTTTTGATGTGTTTCTTTATATTCTCAAGAATGTCCTGCTCCAAGAGCTTACATGTCTCTGGTGTAGATTAGTTACGGACTTTTCATGCTGATGAGGTAATCCCCTTAATGTACTATACACCATAGGATATCCTCCTCCTCTGTTTCATGTTCTGACAATGCTAAAGGTCAGCAAAGTGTTTCATGTGGTGACAGGCTCCATTTAAAAGGGAAACTACAAGAACAGAGGAAAATGTCTTTTTCTTTGAGTTTACAAGCATAATATATGAAGCCTAGGTAAAAAAGGATAGTCAGTGCAACTTGTATTGAAACTACACTCATAGCTTTGCTCAAACATCATATTAACTTCTAAAGAGGCATTTTCAATACAGTGACTGGTAACATGGTGGTACTGATAGAGGAAGATGAAATCCATACTCTAACTGCTAAGTTTACTCATAGAAAATGTAGACTTCACATCAAACAGTAACAACATAAAAATAATTTATGCTGAATGCAAAAATTATGGCTCTAAACACATGACTTTTATTAAAAGTAGACTTCCTCTGTAAGACAAGCATGTAAAAATTAAATTAACTCAGAAATAAAGATATTTTGTTACACAAATTATGTCTCAAACATGGTCCACATTTCAAGAGGGATGCAGACAAGAGTTAAAATTACTAAGCTTTAAAAATACTACATACAATCTTTTTAACAGACATCATCATTTCACATGGAATTTGCAAGAGAAAACATGAAAAATCTGATATTTCTAAAGTGTTTCTTTATGATTAGGAGTAGTTTGCTCCTTTGTGCCATAACTTCATGTTGTTATTTTTTTAACAAAGGTATTAGTACAGTTAATAAAGTCACAGTTTTGGTACAGCTTTAAATATCCAGCTTCTAATTTTTAGAAGTTTTCTCAAAAGAGTATATATTCCTCAGAGAAAAAATATTAAAAATATTAAACAAACTGGTTTTAAATCAATAATGAACACACTATATAATAAATTGTTTATGTTTACATTGGATCTGATGCTTTCTTCTTTATTACTAATAAGGAGGGAAAAAAAAAAAAAGCTTTATTTTGAAGGAGGGTGGAATACTTACACAAGATTTAAGCAAAGGCAACAGAATTGCTAACAAAGGTTAATCTTGTGAATTGCCTTTCAAAGGATCAGGTAAGTTTGGTAAGGAAGATAGAGCATTTCCTTCACATACACTTTTCTCAGTTTAAAGCCTGCTACTTGTTGGTATTCCTGCTTACGTTCCAGTATAAATGCTCTGCAGCATCACAACCATCCTCTCCTCTCCTCTCCTTAGCATTGAACTTAAGGGTTGGAAAAAGAGCAACAGAAAATACTGGGAAGAAACTCTGCTTAGTCTCCAAAATTAAGAATATTAGGAATGTTATGGAAACTGGAGGACTCCTCTGGGAGGTGAGGTATAATTGAATTTTCATGCTTGAATAAAGAAATATGATATCAAATATTTAGCAAAAAAACTTAATCCAGCAGCCCATGTAGTTAGGAAAAAAAAAAAACCAAAACAAAACAAAAAAAACCAAAAAAAAAAAACCAAAAAAAAACCCAAAAACCCAAAGAAAACAAACAAAAACCCCCAAAACAAAATAAAAACAAAACCAAATGGAAAAAAATGTAAAATAACCTATGAAAAATCCTCTCCATTCTAAAAAAGAGAGTAGCCTGTTATTTTACATTGATGGGTTCTTCAGAGAATAAAAGAGCTCCAAGTCTGAGCTCCATCTGGGTCTTATATATGAGAAAATACCTAGAATTTCTGAACTGAAAAATACCAAGCTTCATAAAGAGATTTAAAATTTACGTGCATAATATTCAGTACGTGAATATTCTGTATTCACAGAGACAGACTTCACACATCAGAACAAATGTTTTATACTACAGATAGTAGACACAAAATAATACCTTCTTGGTAATTTTTAAGACATCGATCTAGAGGTGCATGGCTTCCTGCTTCACCAGGAACTTCAGGGAAAACAAAGAGAGCCACTATAAGAGTCTTCCTTAGAAGAAAGGAGTATGCAGCATACCCCATCCTCTCTTTTGAGCATAAGTGGGCAAGCAAGAAGAAAGAAAAAAACACATTAGCAGAAATATCCAAGGTACAATTCAGTTAAATACATGAGCATTTGTTTTGGAAAAGTTTAGAGTAATTAAGCATCCATTCTACCCAAGTAAAAAATATTTGGAAAGGTGTTTTCTTTTTATTTCCAGGAAAACCTTGCAAAAGATGCTAGGTTCATGAAAATAACATGCCAAAGTAAAACTGCTGTGTTTGCACTTGTCTTGTGTTTTTAATATTGCATACTCCTCCAACTCTGACTATAGCCACACTGCCAGCTAGATGTTTAGCAAATAAGAAAAGTTCAACAGAACAGTGGCATGGACAATAACATTAATAACAAAATTTCTTGGTGTTCACAGGTAGAAAGTTACAGTAAAATTAACAGCTTCTCAAGCCAGTAAGCTACTCCCTATTTTGTTGAGACTTAACTTCAAAAATTGCAGTCAACAAGAACTATCATTAAACCATAGATATACTTTCACAGTCTCACAATGTTTGTGTTCATGCTACACATATACAGAAATATCTGTGCAGGTCATTGCAAGTGACAGAGCACAGGAACAGGTTGCCCAGAGGTTGTGGAGTCTCCCCCAGTGGAGACATTCAAGAACCATCAGACACAATCCTGTGCCCTGTGCTCCAAGATGACCCTGCCTGAGCATCCATCCTTTTGTTAGTACTTTTAAATGTTGGACTTTTAAATGTTATCACTGCCCTAAAATAAACGTTCACTATGGCTCTCCAGTCTTATCCAGAAATGGAAAGGGAAGGAACAAGGAAAACAAAAGACAAAGGAAGATGATGTTTTGTTCACTTCTGATCTGAATTTTCAAGGTTTAGGGCTACAGGTAAAGTATCATCAAAATTAATTACTGTGTGGAATTCTGGTGGCAATTTAGTAAGTACCCCATATCTTTATTGGAAAAAGTTTTACAAGAATATTGTTTCTTCAACTACATGACAGCTACTGTCCTTCATTATTGAGACCCAACCTTTTAAATCTGGAAAATGTGGGAGCCCACAGGTAAATTTCAACATGAAACACAAATGTTGAAACTACAGAAACAGAATTATTATCTGGCCAACCTTAACTGTGTAATGCACTTATCCTTCCCTTTTCTTGACTGCTCCCTGGTTTTGTGGGGGGTTTTTTTGGGTTTTTTTGGTTTTTTTGTTTGTTTGTTTGTTTGTTTTTTGTTATTGTTTGGTTGGGTGTTTTGTTTTTTTTTTTAATTACTGTCTATTATCTCACTTTCAATTCTAGCCAATCTTCAGGAATCAGTAATACTTAAACAGCTGACCAATTTCAGAAGCATACATAATTTTCTCTGAAGAGCAAAAAACAACTGAAGAATTTAAACATTTAAATGTAACCCACCATTACTGGTAATTTAAGCTTTTACTATGTGAAAAACAGCTTAAACAGATATAACTAGAAGCTTGCTCGTAGTAATATTCCAGACATGCAATAGAATTTTAAAAACTAGCTTACCTCTTACTTAAATGTTTTCCTCTATCTGGTTTATTTATAAAACTTGCAGCAATTCATTAAAGATTACTTGTTATAGAATATAATCTGTGTGTGTACTTTCCTACTGAAGTTGAACAAATGAAAACAATTCACATTAGGCTGTCAATTTTAGACATCAGCACCAATAAAATTATACCAATTTCAATCCGATAGAATGGACTGGAAACTTCAGCTAATCAAACTCCATCCCGGACTGCATTTATCTGGAAGTGTTTGCCCTTTATAAATTTTGATTCAGGATCTGTCCTATTGCCAACATACCTTTCTGTGTTTTCTACATGCTTAGGAAACAAAATAGGAGTCTTTCTGTAGAGCTTGACCTAGTGCCAGAAGGTTGAGCAAACCATTGATGGAGGAAGTGTTCTTGCTTTTATTTAACTGCTGCAGTCACGTTACTATCGGTTAGTAAAGTTGTGTCTACACTTGGGGTTTTTTAAACCAGAAATTACTTTAGGGGTGTTTAGGTGTTTTTCTACACTCCACCATGTTATCCATGCCCTGAAATCATTCCCCCAGGAAAGTGACCTTCTCAGTAAGAAACTTGATCTTACAGGCATCAAATGACCTGAAAAGATCTTTCAGCAGTTTGGTCAGGATAACATTAATAACCCAGCCCACAAGAGAATATTATGTATCAAAGCCCATGTAAATTTGATGAATGTGGATTGCAAAGAAACTGACAAACCCCCAACATTGTTCACCAAGCAGTAAATGAATGAATTGCAAGTGATTATGTCTGCAGAACCATGAACTGTCAGGTGGGAAGACTCTTCAGGCTCTTCAAAAAGTTGCAATTCTGTATTTAACATAACAGAAATGCTGTCAGCATCTTCTCAGCCTAGAATTGAAGCTACTCAAACATGTAAGAAATTTGTTCTACTACCCTCTTTTATCCTATCCAATTAAGCTATCACAGCAACTACATTACCATTTAAGTACCATTAAAACATAGAAAGGAATCTATATGCTAATACATATACATAGTATATGACAATACACATATGGAACTGAAAAACCACTACACACATTGCTTTGAAACATTCTAATGAACTTGAATTTGACACATACCTCACAGCTGTGGAAAAAAGAATTTTGATTTAATGTAATCAGCATTTTTATATGAAATGCAAGTCACACCTCCTAAACACATAGTCATAAGTCACCTCAGAACCCTATGCATTTAGGATTTACATGCCCTTAGTTGCTCTAAACTGATAAAGGATAATGGAATGCCGAGTCAGCAAGTCAGCCAGTACAAGCTGCATGTTTCATGGTCAACGCTGCTAAGTAAGTAATGTCTTGCACAAGAATTTCCTTCATAAAACTACACATAGAATATACCCATTTCTAAAACCAAGGCTATGTTGTACAAATAACTATAGACCTCTAATTAAGAAAACTACATGATACTGAAATATTAAGCTTTGAATGAAGAAAAATCTTCACGATCCTTCATATCTTTCACCCTCTCAGCACAGATCAGGAGAACATCCTGTTTTGGACATGAATGGTATCTTCTTCTTTTAAACATTAATTTCCCTACACATTTCAGCAGCATAGGCGTGGAAGTCTTCAAAAAATACCAGAAAGTGTCAAAATCTACAGCATACTTTTTAGTATAATAAATAAAAGATAGATTCTTTTTAGAATAATCAGAATACTTGCTCTAATGGAAAGTTACCACAGGGAAAAAAGAGAATTTTTGCTCTATCCCCACCTTATGGCTAGAAAAAAAATTCTTCTATTACAGCATACATATTTCTGGATTTATTTTTCTTTTACTGTATGACTATAAGCAGAAAATACTATTTTTATTATGAAACTTAAGATTCTTTTTCAGCAGTCACTCACTTCTCCACATAAAGCCACAATGAAACTCCAAGGCGTGAATGTCCTCTCTAGCACCTGTGTTTTCTGACTCAAAACAAGAGATACAACTTTACAAACAATGACTACTGGGTCCTGACCCATCAAAGTATACAAGTTCATTTATTCATTGACACCATTAGGCGTTAGGTCCATAGATCTAACCTTCACTGACATACTATACTTAATATCCACACTTTTTACAAGTTTTAAATATAGTAATCAGGTGATTTATACCACTCAGAAAATACTTACATGCTCTACAAAATCAAAGCACAGTATGCATGAATGCATGCTGTGAGTGTGAGCTGGAACAGGGCATACTCCCCACAAGACACTCAGGTTGGCAAACAGCAGATGCACTCTCACCAGTCACTCCATAAGTGGAACAAAAATAGCAGCAGCACCCCTCTCTTCCACCACAGTCATCTGCTGATCAATAAACATTTTCCTTCTTCTTTTGTGGCTTAATCAATTATGATACTACCCTGGCCCAGGGTCTAACACTAGCCACATCAAAAGCTGAAAACCAAGATAAAGGCTACCAGAAGTACTTTTACCAAATTCTATTTCTTCATTACTTTATCCCTTTTCATTGATGCTCAGAGTGAAAGGGCAGGGAAGGATGTAAAACAGAACATGGGGAAAGCTGCAAAGCAGAAAAAATAGAAAAAATGGATGTCTGAGTGTGTCTCTAATTTTTTAGGACATCCATCCTGCTTTCCGAGGAAATGAGGAGTTTTAATTGTATTGACAGAGCACCTCTCTTTCCAAAAAGCTCTTGAATCTTATGATTAAAACCAGAGGAAATTCAATATTGAGTCAGTTGTTTCAGAACTATAAATTTCGTGAAGTTTCATGAAAACAGTTGAGCATCACCATGACTCTTCCCTCAAAAATCCTTGCCTTTTTCTTCCTAATGGCAAAGAATCAACGCAGGAATTCGAATAACACAACTTCATTAGGTCTTCTACTACAGATCTAGTTTAAAAAAATGTTTATAGAACTACATGCTTTGATATTTTGTCATTAAACAGAGACAATGACACAGGAATAAACTACCTCCAAGTTTACATTAATTGTTAAGCGTTCATGGGTACTTAGACAATACTGCTGTAAGTTTTAATTTCAAAAATCCAGCAAGGAATACTGCATAGAAAAGAGATCCTAGGTATATACATGAAGGAGAATAGAAGAGCTGCCAAATAGGAATACAATTAACCTTAGGGTGAACATTCAAGAAGATACTAGAAAAACACAATAGCATTTTACGTTTCTAAAAGCATAAGCCCAATTCATTGGCCCCATTAATTTTCGGTAAGTATTTAACTGAAGTTTAGGTGAGAAACCTGAACACCTGCCAAGCTACCCAGGTCTTCTTAATACTTGCCTGCTCCAGCTATTACAAAACATTCACAATGTACTATCAAAGTCCCTCTCCTATTAAAAAGAGGCAGCTTCTTAACCATGAATACATGCCAAACCCACTAAACAAAATATTTTAAAAGTACTGGTGGTTGGTTTTAACTCTTCTTTTGCCTCCCTTCCCCAATGGTAGCTGATCATTAATCAGTCTTATGAGAATGAGAATATTCCACTAAGCTCAGAATGGACCTTGCTCCTAGAAAAATCAAAAAAGAAAAAGTTAAAGTGGATATCAAAACAAGTTCCAAAAGAACTTGCACTCAAACAATTGTACAATGCACTCAAACAATTGTACAATGAGGAAGGTATGTGATTTATATAAGACTCTAAGAAAATATTTCAGGGAAAATGAAGAGAAAACATTTCTTCACTCATTTCTTCATTTCAAGGAAAATCTAGTGTTGCAATAAAATTGTTAAATCAAAGACAGTAATTACAAATAGAAATCTAAATACCTAGTCAGATCTTCCTTATTCCTGAGAATGTACTTCAGATTATTAAGTACACATATCCTCTACATGTGTATGTTATTGGCCTTCTTTGTGGATTCCAAGGGAGCAAAAGAAAATGCAGAATAAATAATCTAGTCAACCCTTACAAGAAGCTGAATGCACTAAGCTCTGTGAGTCAAGTAAAGCAGGAGAGCAATGCTTCCTTCCTTTCTGCATACTGGAAGAGGATGACTTTTCAAAGGTTATATAGCATTTTAAAAAGTACATGGACATGATATGAAATTATAAGTACTAGCACTGCTACAGTTTCTTTAGACTACAGAAATATTTCTAAAAGCAATTATTTTGCTGAGTTTCTAGAATCTACTTTGTAAGGTGTCAAACAAAATTAGACCACTCAAAACATAACACTTTTAAAGATTCTTTATTTTAAGAGCAGGTCACTGTGCATACCAAAGATCAGCTACCATATACTCCATAAAACTGCATTATCAGCTCGAATTGTAAAATTCTTCTATAACTTTATTAATATATTTATTAACCAACGTGTTCAGTAAATTATTACAAATATCAGAAAAGGAACAGAATATGATCTGAATTTAGGAAGACATTTTTATATAATGTACATTTCCAAAATTTTGACAAGTTAGCATGACACAAAAGAGAGAAGGAAATAGCTTGGCATTCATCCCAACTTATCTTTGTTATTTTTACAAGATCTAACTTTGAAAACATGAGCTGTGCCAGATCTTTCCTTTTTCATAACCTGTGTATCTGCCCACACCAACTGAATTACAGACCACCAAGTTGTCTCATATACCATATCAAACAGGTCAGCTTAACAGTTCAAAGCATGATTTAAAATATCAACTATGTATTCTGTCCCCAGAACACAGAAGTTTGAACCTACTTTTCAAAGTAATTTCAAAATTATCAAGACATTTATAAATAAACTGAAGACAAGGTATTTAATAAACTTGTTTCTATAGTGATTGTTTTGAAAGCCATCATTTTGTTTAGCCAGTAAATCTGCTATGAACTGCACAATCTATACTATCTTCAGTGAAACCTGTGTTGTTTTTTATTTTTTTTAACAACTGTTCCCTTTAAGAAGTTTCATGTTTTAATAATAAATGCCTCATTGTACCCAAAGGGTATCTATGGTACAAGCATTCCTCCATCATTATGAAATAAGGTACACCAAAGTCTTAAGTGACAAGTGACAGTCATAAATTAAAATAATGCATGAAGTGCATGAAAATATACATTCTAAGACTTTTTTTGATTTTTTTTTAAAGAAACAGCACTATAGTCAGTCAGGAGATAGATGTCAACAAAACTTTATAGTTCCACAAGTGCTAAAGCAGGCTCACAGTATAACTCAAGTTAGTCAGAAGACATTGAAAAATGTGTTTTAAAATTCCAGTGGTCTGTTTTCTAGCCTCTGCTTTTCTTTAAAATAACCTGCAAAGAAAAAAAAAAAAAAAAAGGTATATTTATCAATACAATTCAGGCAGCAGACAGAGATTCAAAACACCAGGCTACTGAGAGCAAAGGTTCATCTAGCCAATCTGTTTCCAAGAGCTGTGTTGCAAAGAGTAATACTCTAGGGAAAATACTAGAAATAAAGCAAAAGTATACAGAAAGATTTCAAATTTGAGGGGTTTTTTTTAAGCAATAACATTCATAAGCAAGAATTCTGTAAAATAAAAGGCTTATTTTGAAAATTAATGCTGAGAAATGGCAATAGTACTCTCGAGCCATCAGTAGATTCCTTGAAGTTCTTACCCTGTTAGGCTTAGACAAAAAGAAAAAAAAAAAACGTTTGCAATAATACAGCTCTTAAGCTCAATTTTTGTTTGCAATGCCTCACTTCTTTCTATATCAAGAGCACACAGACCTTTGGAAGGACCTTTTTTGGTTTGGATTTTAAATTGAAAAATGAACTTCAAAGCCCAAGTGGGACTATTTAAGTGTTAAAATTATTAAAATACAGGCAGTTTTTCCTTTCTTCCCACCTTAAAAAACTAAATGGAGCAAAAAAATGTTCAAAAAGTGTTAAGATTGCAGTTAAAACGAAACCATAAATGTCTAAGATTCCAACTGCAACATTCACTTGGCTACCCTACATATCCTGTATATGTTTCTGTCACTATAGCAATAGAAAAGTATAAAACTAAACCTTTCAGCAGAAGGGAAAAAAAATAGTGAAGGTAAACAGAAGCCACAGGACCAAAATATCAGGTAACATCAAGTTTTGTCCTCCCAATTTGCTCAGCAGGAGAAGGCAGTTAAAGAGATAAAATAAAGAGACTGAATTCCTTCATGACAACAAGGTAAAGCCAACATATCCTAGGGAGTGAAATGAGCTACAGAATAAAAAAAAGCATTTCAGTGATATTTTGACACTAATTCTTTCTAGGGAGACAAAGCTGCATAACACCTTCCCTTTTCCCTTCTTTTGCATGTACACAAAACTCACCACGCTCTGCAAAGCAGCAAATTCCTTCTTCATAGATATTCATACAGCAAGTTTTGTTGTGCTGAACTACCCATATAACAAACCACAGTCTAATTCCCCCTTAGTTCTTTCCTTGCCAAATACATCACACAAAGTATCTGTTTGTTCTAGAAGTATCACACAATGCTGCCAGAATCCACTATGACCTTATTTCAGACTAAGCAGGTAAGAATTGAAGATGTAAGAAAGATATTTGAACCTCTCTGAATTATTTCTCACCTGTTCCATAAAGCTTGACTTATATCTCTGAAGTTAAGACAGCATGCTTCCTTGATGTAGTATCAGCTGAAATAAGGATCCTCCAACTTTGGACTGCTTTTCAGGCCATGAAGGCTTGCTAGTAGACCATTTGGTAGACTTACCCATATATTGAAATTATGACTTCAAACAGGGAATAATCAAAAGAAATTGGATTATATTTAATAGGGCAAGGAGAGTTAATTTGTTGTCTTGGTAACAGTAAATTATGCCAACAATGGACAAAGAATATTAAGTGTCTACAGGTTTTGGATTATAAATCAAATGTCAACTTTAACATAGAAAGCTTTTGTTTATGCTGTCATAATACATTATACAAAAATGAAAAATATTAGAAGTGTGTTAATACCTTTGCTGCAGATATGGTGTGCTCAGGTTTTATTATTTTACTTTTGTTCTCAAAAGCATTTGTCCTGGCTTCTTCTGCTAGCCGATGGAGAAACAATAAGAAATTCAAATGAACCTTTAAAATAGAGAAGAAAAAAAAAATTATTCAAGCTGTTTAAACACAGTTTTCTTTTTTAAAGATTCATTGTTTGCAACAGAAAATTTGCATATTATGCTGCTTCCAAATTCCTGAAAGGTGTTCTCAGAAAAAAAAAAAATTATCACTCAGTTCAAGCCTCAGTAAATTTCCGAGACATTCCCCTCATGCAAGATTCCTGTAAACAGAATTTAAATTTGGTATACTTAAATCATAAAAGTGCTTTAGAAATGATCATGCAAACCACAACTGATCTAAGAGGAATCAATCTGATTTTTATTAGCAGTTTTAAATAATAAAATGTAAACACAAATATCAGAGAATAAGGAGCCTTTTTGCTTACTAGTAAATATAGTTAGTTTTCAGTGACTACAACGCCAGACTTCTATGAACAGCAAATTCATTCCTGCCTTATCACCAAATGGACTACAGACAAGTTCAAGGACTTCTGCCCCTTTCCAGTGTAAAGCGACATTGACATTAATTTCTCCAGAACTTGGAATTCTCCAGTGTCAGGAGGTTGCATCCATTTTTTCCCAGCTCATCACTTAGCTTTTTTTACATTAAAAGAACTGGTTGGGCAGTATTCATATGGAATGCTGTTCTGCTAACACAGAAGCAGGAAAAAAATGCAGCAGGCAAGGAAGGAACTGCTTCAGCTTGGACTTAAACTGCCAGCCAATAGCACATTTGTGTAGTAATTAATCAGGGACCTATAAGACAAACCCCTAGCATTATACAGGCATTATGCGAACTATTTAAGTAATCAAACCTGAAAAATTGATAATTGCACCTTTTGTAAATTAAACTTTCAAACAACATTACCTCTGCTACATAAAATGTACAAATAGACTTTTTCAATCAAGAGCTCAGAAAAATATTACCAAAATAGATGAAAATTTTATTTGTATGAATAAGGTGATGCATTTATTCTGCCGTACCTAATCTGTAAAGCCTGGAAAAACATAATATGGAAAGTTACAAATTAAGAGTTTAAAAGAAATCCTTTGGCAGTGGGTTTGCAGAACGAAGAATCTGTTACATGCTCCTGTCACAAGAACTCTGTTCATATGGCAAGCAGTTTAGGTAGTTTTTTTAAATATCCTGAACTAAATGAAGCAATAGATAAATTTACATAATATTTGACATCATTTGGAAGCATCTACTACACAAAAAGCAGATGTGCTTGCAGATTTATTTCACAAAATATAAAAGCTGTTTTAGAATCAGTCTTTAATTATTCACACAGAAATTATCTCCAGCAGAATCAAGCAGTGGCACTAAAATAATGTTCAATATTAGAATTGTCATTATTAAGCTTATCAACATGGAGATTAGATTTCTGGAAACAACCTCAAGGAGAAGTGAGAGATGGAACAAAAGCTTCCATATTTGCATGTCCTTCTTCTGAGATACCTAAAGGCAAAAGTGTTAATTTTAAAATTGCCTTTTAAAATTACATCTTCTCTCAGAATCACTGTACCTTTATTTTCCCATTTTCAAAGTGAATTACTGCATGTGGCGAAGCTTCCCCTGTACTCCAATAGATTTAAACAGTCACATAACTAAAATCGGAACATTCCACAACAGAGCACACAGGTTAATAAATATTCCAGGTTATTCAAGGCAATTGAGAAAGGCTACTGAAAGGTAGAATGACAGAATACCATGACTAGGACATTTACTGGCAACTAACTAAGCAATACCATATTTGTTTAAGGACACTGCTTTACTACATATTAAATTTTTGTCCTTCTGCATAAAATTTAAAAACTGATTTGAACTAACTAGTTATGAAAATCACCTTAAAAAACTGAATGTTTATTTTCCAGAAAAGAAAGGATGCAAAATTTTAAGAACATATGTAAAAAATTCACAGCACTGTTTACACAGCAACTTCCACACACCTGTTCAACAGAACTGAGGAATAGCAGGGACAACCACTGTAATTTTGCTTTACTGCCGTAACTTCAAAACAATTCTTAAGACTCATATTTTGCCTTCAATGCACACTTATGAATTATTCTATGGTGATAACAAATTAAAAAGAGGCCATTCAGTGCAATACTTTAAGCTTTTCCTGCAATGGAAACACACACATGCTATTCTAGCATAAAAGAAGCAGCTGAGATCCAGCAGTTTTTCTTCTATAATTGCAAGTTAGAACAATGCTTGCATATTTTCTTCTCTGACCATTGGGGAAATATCTGAACTTCAGTACTAAAATCATTACCTCTTATTTTCAAAAAGAGCCTTGAAAAAACCTAAAACACTATTTGCATCTCTTCACTTGAAGATATTATCATACTCCTTTAAAAAAAAAAAAAAAAAACAAACACCATCTTCCAGAGAAAGGCTAATGAAATTTCATAGCTACACTGCACAGCGAGATAGATGTTAACACTTAGGTTCTGACAAAGCTTCAGATTTTGAGAAGAGACTTGATCAAAAGTGAAGAAAAAACTACATCCAAATATTTAACAAAATTATCTCAATTCTTATGCCTTTCAAACTTGTTACGATCATGTAAGAAGACATTGGTTTAGCCAGTAAATAATCACTGAAAACTGGAAAAAAAAGAAAGCAATCTGATTTTCTCCTAAGGCAGGCAGACCACTTTACTGAAATGGGCACATACTGCAATAGATTCAGACCTAAAGCATGGATCATTCTGGAAGATAGCCCAGAAACTGAACTAGCACGTTTCTCATACTTCCCTTGAGAAGAAATAAGCTCTCTGCTCAAAATGTATATGGCTCCATCTTGTTAAGACAGCTACTATATGAATTTCTGATGTATGTGATCTAATCACTCTTACAGGGTTTGCAGAGAGTAACACAGGCACTAGAAAACATACTTGCAAAATTTATTACTTGCCTTACTACATAATAAACTCACCAATCCTTATTTTTTTTTCCTAAAAGAGGCATAATTTCACCTGTGTTGATTATTTAGCCATGGAAATAAAGATCTAAAGAGCTGTTAGACACAAGCCTAGTTGAAGAACATCATGGACAACAACCACACCTGGACATTCTTGTTTAAAGCCTTGTAACAAGCCTTGTAACACAGAAGGCTGTGTAACCTGGCATCACCAGAAGAGATAATCTAAGTTTCCATCACATTATTAAAATTTATTCTGATTTCATCCTTTGTGCTGCAATGAACATTTGCATAGCCATATTTTAAGTTGGATCTGATTGCTGTTTATAAGTTTCAGTGAATTCAATTCACTGACTGTCTTTGCAGCTCAGAGAACTTTAGTGTCAGGACCAGGATGAGATAGGAGCCAAAGGCCAAGATTTGGAGGGATGTCCCACTTACCCCTTTTCAGACAGCCACACTACTTTGAAGCCAAATTTTCATTACCCTGGAAACACAGACCAACTGCTACGAAGGATTAAAAAAAAGAAAGTGTGACTGTGTGCATTTGATTAGTTGACTACTGCACTCCACTGAGTGAGCTTTGAGTAGGTCTGAGCAGGAGTATCAAGGGGCCAGGTCCTCAGTCCATAAAAAAAAATCCAGTGGCAGCAAAAACATTAGGAAGAGATCATATTTTTATTAGCTCCACTCCATTAGAAAAATATTTAATGTTTGCATTCAAATCTAAATATTCCCAAGCAATTGGCATTTTCATTCATTTCAATCTCATATTACTTATTTTAATTTTATGTTTCCATTTAGCTTCATATATCCAGACACCAACCATCAGGATGCTGCAAGACACAACTTTTATACACATACGAAACGTGGACTTACAATTCAAGTCAGGGACCATACTAGTATACAGCATATTAGTGTTAATGCTTTAATGCTCTGAGAGCCACAGGCATTTGTAAACAAGAGGATATCACAGTCCAGCAAGTTAAGTCTACTAAGTTATTTCAAAGAGTATCTTTTTTATGATTTTTTTTTTTTTCAATTCGGCAACTAGCACAAGCTCTCTTGAGGTCAGGTTTCCTTCCTGTAGTCAAATAATTTCTTGGTGAGACAAACCCTACCTGTGCCGCAAATCCCTTAGAGCAGGTCAGAAGCAATTCAGCTTTATTGGCCTGTTTTTGCAAACTTGGCTCTTTTATCTGCACCTTTTCGGCAGGCGTTTTTAAACCATGATCAGGACCCCAACACCTTACTGGATTACTAACAAGACTTGTCATCTCACAGTTTAGGGCAGAGGCTACTTAGATGGCTTTCTAAAGCCATTTGAGCACTCAAGATGCCATAGCAGCGTAGCAACTCACTGATCACAGCTCAACTGACCACCTGTACACCCGAACTGATCCACACAAACACCTGCATCTAGCAGACAGATAATCCAAATTGCTATTTCTCGCTGTGCCTACACCAAACTCTATCAGCATCAGTGTGTACACGGAGTGACACAAAAGCCATGCATCAGCCCGTCCCTTGAATCTTGATCACTGTCAAAGACCTACAATACAGCAGCCGCCAGCAAAGCGGAGAGCGGCGAGCTCTGCTTATCCGGATTCCTCACAGACCAATCGTCCGTCCCTCCAAGCTCTGCCTCCCCCCTGCCTGTGGGTCCCTGCAGAAGCCCCATTAGTAGTAACTTGACATCCCGTCACACCCAAAGTGCTCCAGGGCGCTCAGGCCAGAACACTAAGGGACTAAGCGTCCCCCTTTAGTGCCGGCTGCCCGCGGGCCACCAGCGCAGCTGCGGCTGCCGCCATGGCCAAAAGCGGGAGCTCTGCCGGACTGCCCGGGGCAGCCTCGCCTCGCCTTGCCTCGCCTTGCCTCGCCTCTCCCCAGCCCCTCTCCTTCCTCACCAGCAGGTCGGCGTTCGTCGCCAGGCGTAACTGCGGCTTGTGCTTCTTTATAATTTTCCGCAAAGTGCTGCGGGGCGCCGTGCTCTTCATCCTCCTCCTCCT
>VZRH01006292.1:1639148-1714351 GCA_013397555.1 Urocynchramus pylzowi
CGCGCTTCCCCAGCCGCCCCGGGGCTGCGGGGACAGCGTCCCGCCGAGCCCGGCCCCGCCGAGCCCGGCCCCGCCGCTCAGGTGGCGCACGAGCGGGGAAAGGCCCTCCCCGAGCAGGTGCTCGAAGGACGGGCGGGTCTCGGTGGACACCGCCACGGCCGTTCCCCTCGCGAGGAACCCCTCCGTGTCGGTCCGCTTCGCTTGTGAGCGCACCGAGAGCTGGCTTTGGGCCTGGCTGTAGCGAGTTACCCACGCGTCCACCCAGGCCTTTTTAGTGCCGAGGACGGGAAGCGGAGCGGGCAGTTCCCGACTGCCGTTGCCGAGCCCTCGAGCGCGCGCTGCCGCGTGAGGGAATTTCCCGAAGCGCAGGGAGCGCGGCAGGGCCCGAGGCACCGGCACGGCGCTGCCTCGGCAAGCCTCGGGCGGGGGGTTTTGAGTTGGCCATCGCGGCCCGAGTGTGCTGGTGTTTCCTTGCCGCGGAAGCCGAGGGAGTTGTACAGCACGCTTTTGCCCCACTTAGACTGTGTCACCCTGCTGGGAGATGGGGCAGGACTGCAAGACCAGGAAGCTAATTAGCACCATAATCTTACACTGAAATGAGCGTAGAGTGATGGTTGTGTTCTGCACGTAAATCTGGACAAAATCCTGCTTTAGTACACGTGTGGCATTGCCTTAGTTGTACACAGAAACACACGGGGTTTTGAAATCGGCCACCACTTCTACGTGTCATCCTTCCTCCAGCATCTGTCCCTGCACTCTTGCTGGTAGCTGACGGATGCTGCTGACTGAAATACGGGTTTCCCCACAGAGGGGCCCCTGTAGCTTGGCATTCTCAGTGTATTTGGACGGTGTGTACTTAGTTGGAGAAGGGGTCAGGATTTCATACTGAGGTATGGGGTTTTTCAGCATATTTATTAGGTTTTTTTGTTTTCTTTGGCCTATGGGACGCTTGGAAATTTAAATGTTGATAAGATAAATATATCGTCTTAATATATTCAAAATACCAGCACCCAGATATGAATCAGTTTTATTGAAGTATGTTCTTAAGTCTGTATGATTTCGTATTTTAGTTAACTTTACAATATGCACAAAATGTAGTCCAGATAGAAGTATGATATCTGACAGCAGGAGAGAATTTAAGATTTGCCAGTTCTTCATACTCTGTCAGATATTTGAAAATGATGCTTTGTTCTTTCAGTTTTGACTGTCACTTGCCATTAATCGTCAACAGCAATATTGATCTTAAAGTCAGGGTCTTAACATTTTTTTCTGTGAAAGAATAAGCACACTAACCCAGAGAACTTTTTTGTACAGTACGGTTTAATAGTAGTCACAGTTAATGGCTCAGCAGCACTGCTACAAGTAAACATTTGGGTTTTTTTTGGTTAACTGAACGGCTCTGACTCAGGAGCTAGATAGGGTCATATACTGTAATGCTCATAATATACACACAGAAACTTGCATCGGGATCAACAATAACTCAGCATGTCAACAGATTCACATCTGCAGCTGGGATAGATCAGTAGTTCCACTGGACCTTACGTGGGCTGAGAACTGGGCCTTAGTATCTCGCGCTGTTGGTGGGAAACTGGTATGGGCAAGCATTTTACAAACTGTAAGAATTGCAAAGGTGCCTCTACTGTAGGTATAAAACTATTAAAATACACCACACAAATTTGACACTGTGCAGTGACCTGCATAAAACAACAGATACTGAAACTCAACACTAGTAACTGTATCTTTTAGTCATGTGCTTGCTATGTAGACAATGACTGAATAATAAAATCTACTATTAAGTGTAATACTGTTAGAGTTTTGTTGGTTCTGATGGTTTTATATTTCTAGTGGACTAGGGTTTTTTTGGTGTTGTTTTTTGCTGCAGAAAATAGTAATTTAAAGTGCTGGCTCAAATCTACATATTTACCAGATTTCCTTCCTTCTTAGGTTTTGAAAAATTTACAATGGTTACTTCAAGCAATTGATAACAGAAGTCAAATGTACATGTAATAAATTAAATGTATGTAAATTATAGGTTATGGTTTAGTGAACAAACATGAAATTCAGTATTTCAGATTTCTCCTTGAATTTACATTTTAGCTATTTATCAATAAATATTTCTGTAAATATGATTTTAGTAGCTTAATTGTAATACACAAATATGGTAGAAAAAGAAAAAAATATGTATTGCAATGGACAAAAATAATTTTATAAATTAACTAAATTGTTTTAAAAATCACAAATATTTCAATTATTTTGTCTGTATTAACACAAGGATTAAAGATTAGATTACAATGAATCAGAAAACTGCAGTCTCATTATACTTCTGATTTTTAACATGACTGTTTTTTGTCTTTCTGATAGAATCCATAATGTTCAGTTATAATATTATGAAGTACTCAAATAAGTAAAAGAATAATGAAAAATGTATTTTAAATTAATTCTTTGAAAGTATTATTGAAATTGCTAATTTTTTCGTGTTCGTGCAGCTTTATAAAAAAGGCAATTCCATGTCTTATAGGCAGATTTTCATATTTTGCCTGTTCAAAAGCTGCAGGAGTTTTGAATCCATTTTCTACAAGCAGTTGCCGTGTTTTCAAATAATGTTTCAAGAATGTCATATTTTTCCACTTTTTAGCAATTGCAGTTTTTAGACACACATTAGTTCATTTTGTGAACTTCAGCTGCAGCACAACATCTTCCCAGTTTTCCAGCAATGCTGAGCTCTGTTTTAGAATTAAAGGCATCATCTGGGACCGATGATTAGAGCAAAGACATTTCAGCAATTAAAACAGCACCATCCAGGTCTGACTTCTTCAGGAAAACAGTCATTTCATGTTCCTTTTTATTTGTTTTATTTTTTTTTTAACACAGGCAATTTCAGTGACTTTATTTTGTCACTTTTGTTTCCAGATCATGTGGGTTTCTTGAAAACACTTCCATACATTTCAGTGGCTAAAAAGAGGCCAAGTTTGGGGCCATCACTGCTGAACCACAAACCAGTAAACATTTAGCTCTCTGTTTCTGTAAGGAAAGAGGTGAATTAATAGACTAATTTTATCCACTGTTCTGGTGCACTGTAAGTTGAAATAGGGGTAATATTTGGAAATGAAATTAAAAAGCCATGTTTCCTTTCTGTCCTGAAACTTTTATAAGCACATCCTAACTTGTTAAATTTGTTCCCCCAGTCTGTACTTTATAACTATCAGTTTAACTGTTTTGTTTCTGGATTTTGACATTATCTTCAGTCAAATTCTTCATCAGCTCTTCATCAAATCATAATTCTAAAGTCAATCTTCTCTCCAAAAATGCTGAAGAATTCAGTTTAAGGAGTCTTATATGTTGAAATTAATAATCACATTTTATAAATTCTTGCTGAGGCAGAGGTCCGTCGGTTTCTTCTCTAGTCAGGTAGAGACTGTTAAATACTTTCTGGTGGTAATCCAGTTTCAGTGGTTGATTAAAGACTTTGAAACATATCCTGGATATGGATGTCAAAGCCCAAAATCTTTTGATGTTTTGTTCAGTGATGAAAAGATATCTCTAAAACAGAACATAACAATTCAGCAAATGTAAACTCTTCCATAGTGTAGTTGATAGGCTTGATCATAGTGATTGGGGTATACAGTCTGACTCTCCTGTTACATTTGTATATTCTTTCTGTTGGATAATTCAGGTGTGGTTGAATACTTTTGTAGAGAAACAGGAAAAGAGTTAATACAAAGGAGCAAATTGTATGTTTTCTTCTCCTCTGTGGAACTTAAGAAAATCTCTTGCTTGAAAAAGAAGGGGGAAACGGAAATTTTAACAAGAAACTTTTGCCTTGTGGCTGTCACTATTGATGTAATGACAGTCATTTAATTGCAGTAATAAATACTAGTCAAGAGTCTGTTTGGCATTCACCTCTTATTTTCAGGAAAAAGGAGCAAATTCTCTAGAATCAATTATTTTCATTACTTTTGGGTTTTTTAAATTTAATTCTATTTCTATCTGTGTTTCAGGCCCAGAACACTAAAAAACAGGAAGGGCAAAACATTGTAAATTATACTTGAAATTGTGACTATTTGCTGATTTTAAGGTTTACAATTTAAGCTTCAGTTTCATTTTTCAGGACGTTCTGTGTATCAGCCCTCTGTATATCAGGCTCTAAGAACCTGTCTGAAGTCAGTTGACTTCCACAGGCCAGACACCATCTGTCTGTTGTGACTGCTTGGATTGCATTCATCAAATGGATGTCATTCATACTGAGGCATGTAAATCACAGCTCAGCAGTCACTCTTACCTTCAGAGATGCTCCTTGTGCACTTCACATGCCATCAGCTAAAAGTGTATCAGTTTCTCTGCTTTTGAAGTAATTTGATGCAGGATCACATTGATATAACTGTCCATTACTTTACTAAATATGTAGGAGTAAAGTGTTTATTTTAGGTCTTTTCAATGAATACCATAAAGATTAATAAATTGCACACCAAAAAAATTGCTTCAAATACCCACTTTATCTATGTTCATGTAACTTTTCTCATTATTTTTTTAGATTTGTACTTCATTTGTGTTTTGCTCCTGGTCTGATACACCTGTTTAATGCCAGTCTTATTTCCTCCCCCAAATTCCAGAAGGAACAGTGTTGTTATTCTCTTCAGATGTCATGCTCACAACAACTACATAAAAACCAGAATGATCTTCCAGCACCTGTGCTCTGATCAACTAATCCAGACCTGCCAAAAAGACCCCCTTCTATCGGAAACTTCTGCAAACCTAGACAGTATTCTGAAAAATGCCTGTTCTCTGCCTTAAAAATACATATTTTATGCAAATGTATTACAAACAGAGAAGAAAGGAGAGCACAAAATTTAATGATATTCCCTGGGATTTTACTTTACTGAAAACTGGCCTAATTAGCATAACATGTGATAGCAATAGCCACCAGTAAGGACCTCAAAGATTAATTGATGGATACTTATTACCCAACTGCCAACTTTCTAATTATATTTATCAGGGACAGTGAATCAGAGGAGTTGACCACAAGAAGGCCTGAGACTGATGGTTGTTTTTTCTTTGCTTTGTTCTTCACATGAAGGGTAGCAACATCTTTTGGCCTCATCTCCCACAGGGACCATGTTTTTTCCCTATTGACTTCTTCAGTCAGAAAGAAAGCCCTAGAAGTGTGATATGCAACAGCATTTTCCCACCTCTTCATTCATTTCCCATGGGTTATGTCAGCTCTGAATCAAAATGATGTGCTATGGAATGGTCTGCTTAGCTATACAACTTTCTACCAGTTTCCTGGCCACGGCTAGAGAGGAAAATGGTTGATCACAATTTGAGATATCCATGCCTGAAGCAAAAGCTTAATCTCTTGTTCATGTTCCAGATTGTCAGTAATCCTCAGCTCTCCTAAAGCAGAGGTGGAAGTGGTCATTAGGTCAATATAAAAGAAAAATACCCACTTCTTGCCTGGTACTGCCTACATACCCCATGAATGTACTAAAAGAAGAGATATAAATGCCTATTTGTTTACATTAAAGCCAGTTAGAAAACTGATCACATGTATATCTCAGGTTAAAAACCAAATACAGTTAATTATATATTTTAATTAAAAAATGGTAGATGATGGCCAGCAGGATGCCTTCCTGCCACCTGGTTTGCCCAATAAACCTGATGACAGACTTCAGCAACTAAATTTAGAGAGAAACAACAAAGTAACTGATAGGTTATGTTTCAAATGAGGTGAGCACATTGCTGGTCTCTTAAATCACACTTTTTGTGACGGAAGCCAAGCCATAACATTATTGTTATATGTGAACATGATAGGAAAAGAAGAAGAGTGGCCGCTGAAGTGAAGCAAGAGTTTAAAGATTGCCTTCAGAGTGCATGGAATACACATATACTACAGCAGGAATTGCCATTAGTCCTCAAAGTTGGCATGTACTATGCTGTCAAGAAGACAGGAGGAGAAAAATAAGTAATTTTTATTTATTTCTTTTACATTGTAATTAATAAGGGAGTTAAAAAAGAGAACATTTCAGATAAAACACAAGTAATTCAAATGGGCTATAATAAAAATGTGTTTTTTCCATGAAGATTTTCAGAAGTTATTTATTAGCTGCCAAAAGGAATATACAGTCACCTGAGAATGAAGTAATATAATATATGCCAGTTTACTGCAAATAGTTCCTCGGTGATCTGCTTTCTTTAGCAAGCAGACATGAAATCATTTGTCTTCAAAATTATGTTAAGAAATTAATGATCTAATACAAACTATCAAGAGTGGGATACAAAGTTCAACTACCTGGTTTTTTCTGAGAAAAGTGATTGAAAACATTAGGCTTGTATTAGTAAAAAATAAGCACTCTAGAGAACTACAGCATTACTCTTTAGTTTTCATCATTACAGAAATGCTCGAATTTCTGTACAACAAAGAAATCGTTTTACTCTGTCATGCTTTTTGCAAATTCACAAACAACTTTTTTTTAAAGCAGTTATTTGCAAAATATAAACCCCTGTGAAACTCTTCCAGATTGTATTGAGAATAAGTAGTTTTCTGAAGGCACCAAAAAGGAAAGTTTTAAAATGCTGCTGCTGTAGCATAACGGAAGCAAAAGTACTTCTTCAGAGAATATGGTGAAGTACAGGAATTACTAAATTCTTTTCCCTTCAGCTAGTTAATTGCTAATTTTATTCTTGGGAATGTAGTTTCAGGTCTGGGTTTTTTTTTTTTTTTCTTCGTATCTTGATATATCGAGTTTAGAAAGAAGCTTCAAAGATTAATTATCCATTGCACTAAAAATTCTTTCAGTAGCTTAGAATCATTCTGCCTTCTGGGGACAGTAACATTTGCAGTTTCATATGCAATTAAATGGAAGTGGTAGTTTAGAGAGTGAAAGATAGTGTATATACTTCTTTAAATGTAAAACAACACCATGAGTATTACTTAAATAAATGTAACTTTGACCACAGTTTTGTAAATAAACAACTGCTGATACAATCTTTTTCTTTCCGTACAGAACAAATACACTTTTGTTCAAACAGTGCTTGACACAAAGGAAAACAGAAGGGTGTAATGCCTCAGGTTAATAAAACTAAAAGATAGCAGCTGTAACTTTGCACCAAGGCAAGATGCTGCTCTCTGCTGTAAGAGACTGCATCAGAGCCTTAGCCCACTACACCCAGGAATAACCATAGTGACTGTGGGGACGGGAGGCCATATCAAGTTTTCTTCCCCTGCCCTACATGACTGTGTAGGCCTGTTGTTAAGAAGTACATAAATGTATGTGGAAGCGCCACAGACAGTAGAACTGGTTTAGTAAACAGAGGTGCAGTACTGATTTTCTAGCCATATTGAGGCTCCCTACCTGAGCTTACATAGGGTAACTTAACTTCCACAAAGCTAAGAAAAGTATCTATTTTAAGCTGGAAGCCACACCTCTTGCGTCAGCACAAATACAATTACAACAAAACTAATACCATAAAAACACAGAGTGAGTCATAACAGAAACACAGAAATTTTTTTGGAAGGGATATTCTGTAATGTGAGCTGACACTTGGAAAACAGAAGTCAGCTCTAAGGAGGTCTCTCATCTTTACCCTGGGTATTTTACATTTTGTATTTAGGCTGACTTACCTGAATAGTGGCAGAGTTTTGTTTTTCAGTGTACATTGAGGTTCACCATAGTAAGTAAGATAGCTGTGATATTTTTTTAAGTACCTTCGCCTGGGTAGGACCTGGGGCTCCTTAACTTAACCAGTGATGCACCAATAGTACCAGATGTACTATGGAATGTTTCCCTTGGAGCAGGTCAGTAGCCTCACCCTGCTGCTCATTGCCACCCTGACTGATGGTGCTTTGCCCCTGTACAAACCAACTACTCAGTGCTGCCATAAAACAACACAATGAAAAGCACAAAATTGCTATTCAGAGGCAGTTCTTTGCCTAAAAATTTGGCAGTTGTGTGCTTTTTTCAGTTTTTTGTTGGTTTTTTTTAAGGGTAGTACACTGATACTGAATTATGCTCTTCCCTGTAGAGGGAATAAAAATATGCTTATGCTTGTCATCAGGAGAATTTTTTTCCATCATGTTTTTCAAACTGGTCTAGAAATATTTGCTGTTTTCAAATATGTATTTGCAGTTCTCTAGCATTCTTCCCACTTTTATCTGCTGATGTAGTGATATCACTAGGACTACTCTTGTCTGCAAAGTGACCTGGAAGGGAGCCAGGACAGGAGAATGAGGGGGAAAAAACCCAAGCATATAAAGAAAATGGGAACTAGATGGCCTAGTTTTTATGGGGGACTTTCTATGTAAAAGTCATTCAGTGGAAGGCCTGTGCTCATTGGTATGCTGAACTGTTCTGCAGTGCTGCGAGTAAGTGAAACAGCTATAAAGACAATTCTCCAACAGCATTTGTAACATCTTTACAATACATGTGCAGAATGAAGTAGATGGAGACAAGGAGTTATTCTGATCCTAACCATCCGTCTTTAGGCTTTATTTAGCATTCTTTAGTCAGGTAGAAGTTTGCCAGTTCATCTAAAATTAAATTTAGAAGCCTCTGAATATTAAATAAAATAAAAACATAGAACACTGTAGTGGGTTGACCCTGGCTAGATGCGAGATACCCACAAAACCACTGTTGTCGTTCTCCTCCAACAATGGACAGGGCAGAGAAAATATAACAAAGGGTTCGCAGGTTAAGATAAGGACAAAGAGAGATCACTGACTGAATACTATCATGGACAAAACACGCATTAGAGATAGTAATTGAATTTATTACTAACAAAATCAGAACAGGATAATGAGAAGTAAAATAAATCTTCAAACACCTTCCCCCCAGCCCTCCCTCCTTCCCAACCTTTACCTCCTCACCCAGCAACACAAGGAGACAGGGAATGGAGGTTGTGGTCAGTTCATCACACATTGTTTCTGCCACTGCTCAGGGAGAGGAGTCCTTACCTCCCTGGAAAGAGGAGACTTTCAGCGTGGGGTCCCTGTCCCACAGGAGACAGTTTTCCACAAACTTCTACAATGTGAGTCCATCCTGTGGGCAACAGCTCTCCATGAACTGCTGCTATGGGGGCCACTTTTCCATGATGTGCAGTCCTTTATGCACAGCCTGCTCCAATGTGGATTTCCTGTAGGGTCACAAGTCCAGCCAGGAAACCTGCTCCAGCATGGACTCCTCTTTCCACAGTCCCTGCCAGGACCCAGCATGAACCTTCCACAGGTTCACAGCCTCGTCTCAGGCACCCACCTGCTCCAGTGTGGCCTCCTCCAGGGACTGCAGGTGAATCTCTGCACCCCCGTAGTCATCCATGGTCTGCTGGGGCACAGCTTCAGCAGCTGGAGCACCTCCTCCCCTCCTTCTCCACTGACCTTGGTCTGCAGAGCTGTTCCTCTCACATGTGTTCATTCCACTCCTTCTCTGGCCTCAATTGCTTCTGCACAGTAACTCTAGTTTCTTCTTAAATACATTATCACAGAGCCATTAGTATCATTCCTGATTGGCTCAGCCTTGGCTGAGCATGGAACACTTAATCCCAGGGTCATGGGTTCATGCTTCACATTAGGTGTCAAAAGGACTGCAGGAGGTGGACATTGGCAGTGCACCAGGTGCCCACCAAGCTATTCTATCATTCCTCTTTCCCGGCTGGACAGGGGAGAGAAAATAACTGGAAAATTTTCCTGGCAAATGACTCCTAGGTTGAAATAAGGCAGTTTACTAAAGCAAAAATTTGTGCATGCACAAAGCAAAGAGAAGAAACACCAATATTGTTATTCTCAACTTCCCATGAGCCAGCCAAGTCCAGCTACTCCCAGGAACCAGGGCTTTAGCACCCATGGCAGTGCTCAGGAGACCAAACACTGTAAATAGCAAATGCTACCTCCTGCACCTTTCCTTAGCTTTTATACTTGAGCTGATGTCATATGGTATGGAATATCCCTTTGGTTAATTTGTATCAGCTGCCCCAGTTGTGTCCCCTCCCAGGATTTTGCCCACCCACAGCCTGGTATGTTATCAACCCCTTTCTAGCTACCAATGCAAAGCACTGAGGACTGTTATGGGAAAATGAACTCCATCTCAGCCAGACCCAATATAAACATATGTTAATAAATGCATATGCTTTAAATGTTTTTTTGTAACATTATATTTTGAGCAGATTAATCCAATTTGGGTGCTTTGTGAACTCAGTAATCTCAGTGATTTCAGTAATTATCAGCATTGTACTTGCCTATTACTTTTTTTACAAAAAAAGTAAACTGATTTTTACTTCCAAAATAAATTTAACAATTGCCTTCTGCAATTTAACAGTTCTTATACTTGTTAATTCTATACATGGAAGACAAATCTTTATTTGCCCTTAGCTGCAAGCCTGAAATATGGTTCTGAAATACATCTGTTTGTGTAAAGATCCACAGACATCAGTACCCAGATGTATAGTTCACAGCCTTACTCCTTCTCTATGTGATTCCCAGCAGAAATAAGAATTTTAAATAGTTATCTTTTATACTTTTTTAAATCTGTTCTTTCTTTAGGAGTCAGCTGCCTCTAGTAGGCGCAGCACAATCTGATTGTTTCATTGAGAATAAAACTCTTCTTTTTGAACTCGTAGGCCAGCTCTGTACTTATGAGTACAGTGTTAGACATAGTCACGGGTCTGAGGGCAAGAGGCCTGCTACCCTCAGTACTTATGGCAAAATTCTCCCTAAATATAAGGTGATCTAGCCAATCCCCACTGTTGGGGACAATGCCATGCACCGGCTTCTGGGCTGTATCCAGGAGCTGGCTTGTTGGGAAGTGCTTGTTGTCTCAGACCAGAGCTGCTGCCTGCTAAAGTCATGCTATAAAGACAGTAATTACAACTATTGCATTCCAGACTTTGTGCCTGGCCCCCAGTTTCGTGTTCTGTGCATGCAGGTGTGGAGTAATGCAGCAATGACTGTGGCACTTGTCAGTGGGGCTGAACATTAAGAATCCTGAACAAGGAGACAAGGAGTTTTATTTTATGCCCCAGTTAGGCAGGACCAATGTATGAATTTCCACTACCCTTGGAGGCTGTCCTGACTACTAGCCTTCAATATCAGCCACTCGTGCTTTTTCTTTCTATCCTTAATCATGCTCTGTTTGCTACAACAGTATTTCAACGTGCAGAACGGGAAGTAGGCATCTCTGCATGTCCACAGCCTTGGGGAATGCTTCTGGGAATGGGAAATGCAGTCTTCAGCCCCAAAATTTAATGTGAAAATGCACTGAAAATCCTTTTCCTGGAACATTATCACCACAAAGATATTGTAGAGATGAATATGAAGAAAATACCAGTTAGCAATTGATTATACAGAGTCTGGTCCAAAGGTTCTGCTCTGTGCTTCAGCCATTTTAAAGAATTATTTTTCAATCATTCCTTTTACCTTTTGCCATGGTTTTGTTTAGACAGTATCAGTTGTGGAACTAGACTGTTCTTGGGTTTTAAGCAGAGCTTAGAATTATGTTGTCTAATACTCAGAGTTGCTTGATGTCAGGGAGCAAGCACAGGATAAGAAATGTATTAAATCTTCTATGAAACAGCTTAATTTCAAAATTTTATTTTTCCTTACTCCATTGGGAAGCAGTGCAATAGCACAGCAACAAAATTAAACCTGCAAGTAAATTACTACAGGTCTGAGCATAAATTTGTGGGAGAATGTGTTAAATATATTTGTACAGCTGTACATACAAAAGATCTTAATTCTCCTAGCAGCAGTGTCTGGACACAAAGTTTTGATTTAGATTGTGTTCCTCTGGAGACTCTGTTCCATATGTATATAAAGCTGAATTTAGCAATTAAATGTGATTTCTGAATTTTGCACCCATAATTGCCTACTCATAACAAAATACAAGATGGGGTTTGGAAGTTCTGTCTTGAGAAAGATTTGATTCCATATTTCCAGTTCTAGCATTTCTCTGGTAGCTTGAAGTTTCCAATATGTGAATTTTCTGTATTATGCATGGAAAAAAGTCAACCTGAACCTATTAGAGATATGACTTGCTATATGCATAACTAGATTATTAATGCATTTTTATACAGCATTACCTGTATTCTGGCATATAATAAATATTATTCATATTCTTATGATTCATAAATATGATTCTGGCATATCTTAAATACTTTTCAAGTATCAGCCCTGATTTGTCTATTATCTGCTTAGATCCACAAATTTATATGCACATGAACAGGAAAACCTCGTCTTAGCATGCTTCCTGAAAACTGTTGCTTTAAGCATTTAGATACTTTTCTTCATTTCAATGAAATTTTAATACTTTAACAAATTTTTCAGTACATGAAGAACACATCATGTGATTGCAAATATTCCTCCAGTCTTTAAAGTTTAGTAAGTGTCTAAAAATTATTAGTGCAGTTCCTAATACCTGTTCAATACCCTGTACCTGTGCAAAACACAATGAGGATACATAGGACACATTTCTAATGTCTAACTTCTCCACTCACTAGTTAATTCTTCTTCCACCACAAAATATATTGATCGATTTTATTGGATAGTTTCTAATAATTTGCAGTATTTTTTTTCATTTCCTAACTTTTTCTCTTAGAAGCAAACAATGAAAACTATTAATGTAACTTAAGAGATGAACTGCCCACCTAACTTCGTGTCTCAGAAACTTGGGTCTTTTCAGTTCTGTAAAACAATCATAAGTTAATGAGATACAAGTTTTGTACAAAATCACGAGTTGCATTTCTCATTAATAAAGTTTGTGTTTGAAATACAACCAGTCTTTCTTTTTACTCAACTTCAAAGTTGAGTAAAAGTTGATCTACAGTCTACAAAAAATCAGGACATTTTTTGAATTTTGTAGGATTAGTTGCAACCTCATAATCTATTATCTTTGTAAACAAATATCTTCACTATGTCATGTGTTAAATAAATACATCTTGCCTTTTATAAGATGTCTTCGTATTGACTTCCAACTGAAGCACAACAAAAACGCTAAAAAAGAATCCTCAATAGCTGCATGAGCTATCCTCAATAGCTGTCCACTTACTCTAGAGATCAATAAAATGTTTGGTGCTAGCACTCATTCACATGTCAAAGCCAAAACAGAAAACATAGTTCATAGTGAAGCACAAGGACAGGAATGCTGGAAAGGCATTCTTGCAAATATGTGCCACAAAACTGTACCATGCTCCACCTTCTCTGTTGCTTTCATGTGCAGCTCAACTACATTTGAGTAAAACAGTGCCCAAATGCAACTCAGGAATGTGTGTGGCTTCTGCAAACAGACGCAGAGCCAAACACCAGACCCTGTATTAGTGTGTGGATGTATTGCACAGCTGGAAGAACAATTGCAGCTGCTATGAAATAGCGTGTGTTTTTCTTACTGGGTTATCTAAAAGCTTTATTTATAGGGTGAAACTGTGTTTTAAACGTGATCTTGACCACATTAAGTTTTGCAAGCTGTAGACAATGTGAATGTAATAGTGGTGTTTAAGTTTTCTGAAGTCTTAGCTGTATGACATACACTAGTAGTTAAAAGTGATTTGTTCAAAATCAAGTTGTGTAGAGATCTGTAACTTTCAGTCGCTGCCTGACATGTGGATGCCCACCTACTCAGAAAAAAGTAGTCTGGGCACCCAAACAATGTCACAATCCCCTATTACCTGCCAAAAGACATGTGAGGAGTATGTGCTGCGCTGTCAAAATCTCTGTCTGGAGAGAGTCTGAGGTTCATAGGACAGGCTGGATGGGACTTAGAGCAACCTGGTCTAGTGGAAGGTGTCCCTGCCAATGGCAGGGGGTTGGAACTAGATGATCTTTAAGGTACATTCCAACCCAAACCATTCTATGATTCTGTGATTCTATAAATCATGGGAAGGAGGCAAAAAGAGGAAAGGAGGACAAAAGGAGACATTTCCTCACCCTCAAGGCACCAGTAAAACCTGACCTTGCCCTATATTCCACAACTCAAAGTTGAGGTGAAAAAAATGCTGGAGCTATAACAGGGACAACAGCTGACAAGCAGGAGCCTGTAAATATTTACAGTCTCTGAGGCACAAGCTCTATGGGTTTGGCATTCATTGCACTTGACCATTTGTTATGACTGTCTTGAGGGGTGTGAGGCACTGAGCAGGCATGGGAGAATATGCAGATTTTAGGAACATGAAATTTCAGAAAGAGACTTTAGACAATCACATGCATAAAATTTACTTATTTTATGAAATTGAGAGGGATTCACTCTGATCCAAATTCATATAAAGAAAACATTAAAAATCCAGAATTGTTATTAATTCCTCTTGAAATAAGAAAAATTGAGTGTGTTTCAATGCTTTAATGAAATCTAGTCCTTTTTTTTCCCAGTATCTAGTTATTTTATCCCAAGTATCTAGTCATTACAGAGCTACAGTAAGTTGATAACAGAAATCATGATCCGCATTTTGTGGACAAGGTATCTGACTCTAAGATATCAAGACCAAACCATTGCCCTAAATGCTGAACACACGCAGGCATACTTAATAACAAATAGGTTATCAGGGCTGAAAACTTTGAAGTATTACTTTAGGTCTGTGATGATAGATCCCAAGTCTGAAAACATTGTATAAGTTAGTGTTTAGTTTCCAAGCACTTAAAGCATGACAAGAAATAGTTATTTATCTGAACGTGTTTAATAACACCCTTAAAGTTACTTATTTTTTAGAATATTTCTTCCATGAGACTAAGTTATCTTATTTCAGCAGATTTGCCTTCCACTTCTTCTAGAAGCAGAGTTACTTCTGGGCTAACTATGTAATAATGCATGAATTTTCCTTTTATTAATCTAGATAGTTTTTCCATCACTTGTATTTCTGTATTTCTGAAACCAGGTGTTAATTTTCAGGGGGATAGGAGGTTTCCAAGAAGCTGCCAGGACTAATACAGCAGCCAGCAGTAAATGCTGAATAAGCTTAGGTACAAAATCTATACCATCTGGTTTCAGGACTCCTTGGCCAAAAAATGTGAGACCAGTTCCTTTCATGTCCAGAAATCTTCCTGTTCATTGGAAATTGTGAAATGGATGTTACCTTTGCATTACCTTTTAACACACATCACATAGGAAGATTCAAATAATGGTCTTAAGAAAACATTGTATAACTGTAAAACAGGAAACTGCATAATGTGCTCAAGTTTCATAACAAGACAGGTGAACACTATTTGACAAGTTGAGATCAAAGTCCTTGCTCAGCCTCACAGCAGTCGAGTTTTCCGAGTTGCTGTTTCTCAAAGCTGCCAGTGCTCAGTGCAGAAACAAGGTCCCTCACAGGAATGATCTCCCCAGACCAGTGAGCCAACAAGAAGATACAAAATGAAGCCCTTGAGGTTCGATTTAAGACCAGGGAAGTAAGGCATGAGGTCCACCTTGGCTGCCAGTGAGGAAATACTTCTGGTTCCTTAGGTGTCTGTAAAGATCAACTATGTTCTACATAAAGAATTGCTGTACTGCAGTTGGTGATAAAAGAGTGGCTTAGTTCAAAGACATGAGTATGAAAGGCATAGATATAACTTGGGTCACTCTGAAGATAACTGAGGAGAGCCAAGCAACAGAACTTCCTCTGAAGAGGAAGTGGAAAAAGAGTGTTTCTTGCAATTTTTTAAGTCCAAATCATTTAATCGTCTCTCTCAGGCAGTCATTTACAGATATACATAATCCACAAGGTCACTTTGTTATCAAATCCCTGAAGGTACCAGGCTATCATCCCATCCAAAGAGTCATTAGTGTCTTTTAGCTTTTTATGTCTAGATTACATATTTTAAAAATTGCGTATCATAAGAAACCATACAACTATATTTTTCTTTTGCTATCACCACTGCTTTCAACATACTGATTAAATCATTGCTTTAAGTGGATGATTAAACCCTTTTGAGAAGGGACTGACAGCCAGCTGCATTTGGCTAGAACAGAGAATTATGATTCCCCAGTCCATAGGCGCTATCACAATGCAGATAAAACTGCACTGGTAGTTCTGTTGTGTTCCTGGTAACCGTGAATTTGTCTACACTGCTCTATAGCAAGATTGCCCTGAGCTCCACAGAGCAAGTTAGAATATCACTATCATCTGATCTAGTTGTAGGTTTAATTGGAGACAGACTAGCTGGAGGGCATTCTGAATTAACAATTTCACATAGCCAGACCATTTTATAATGCAGTGTAAGTAATTATTTCAGTAAAGGCAGTGATTTTGCTGTGTTTTTGCTGTAGAACAATAGTGCCAGTATAAATCTCAAGATAACACTCAAGGTACTTTAAGAGAGAACTTTAGTTACCTTAAAAAAATTTAAAAGGCTGTGGTCCAAAGTTCCTCTTATCTCTGAATGTATGATAAATGGTTGATCCACAGATAGAGTTTTCTGGTTGCAACCATGAAGCATTTATAAGTAATAAGTTAGACAGCTGTAGTGCACTGATATTTTTCAAAATGGCAACAAAGCACACATCAAAATATTGACCAAATACTGGCTAACCAACTATTATATCCCAGAGCATCTTTTCCCCACTGTTGAAGCTGTAGATTCCACACATAAAAAGTCTGACTAGTTCACTGACTGCAAAACTCATTGGAGAAGAGACGTGCCACAAAGTTCAACCCAATTCAACAAGATTTCCTGTTACTAATTTTCATCGATTTCATTATTTATTCATTTATTAGAATCTTCCTATTTTACTATTTCTGATCTTATGAAAGGTTCAGAGACTAAATAATACCAAAAAACATGGGTTTTGTTTCACATTATATGGTCTAGTTCCAAAAATTCATAAATCACTTTTGATACCAGAGAGAAAATATTTCAATGAAGGGAGGAACATGCACAGTCTCTGTCCAAGAAGAAGCAGCAGAAATTTTCTCTCTCTTTTTCTGTGTTAACAGTCAGAGGGAATACACTCTGGAAATCAATTTTCTTTTACTGGAACTTGATGTGGGTAGTTGCTTGATGTGTTCAGCTTCTGTATGGCCCAGGTTCAACAAGACACTTAAAAGCATGGCTGACTTTATTCATGTGGGTATTTAGGTATGTGCTTAAGTACCTTGTTGAATTGGGGCTTATGTTAGGTCGTAAGTATTTACTAGGTCAAGCATCCAGCCTAAAAATTTCTCTGTTTTTCCTAGTAACACTGCAAGTAACTCCAGTCACACAATACATTTGGAAGCGCTTGCAGTGAATTTATCAGGTGATGTTACCCAAGGCAATGGAGAATACATTCTTGTTCTGTTGGAGAAACATATTATTTTGCCTCCTCAGCACAAACTCTGCAGACTGCTGAGAGGATGTACATGGGCCAAACTTCAAACATACAGCATAATAGAGTAACATTTTATTTAAATATTTATGCTACTGCAGTATCCAGGAGCTGAAGCTAGTCTTCTGCCCTATTGAATTAGGCACCATAGAGAAGCGTGAGGTCTGTGCTCCAAGCGCTGAATACCAGGGCTAAGTAGTTGGAGAACTACATGTATTTGCCACAATGAAACACTTATTAAGATAAATCAAAAAGCAGAAAAATTAGGAAGGAAAAATAAAGTGAATGACTGCTTTTTCCTCCTGTAACTCTGGCTATTAGCCTGGACATTAGCCTATCTAACCCACATGTGAGTAAGTTAATTAGGAAACACAGTGATTCCAAGAATTGAGGGAGTATCACTGAGCAAAATCTTTCTAGTTTCTTAGAAAGAAGATGTGATTAAGATGGTGCTCTAGTCTGCTCTTCAGCCCTCTATTACTGAATTCTAACTCCATGCCACATTTTAGACACAAAGGAATGTGTTGTTCAAGGCCCTGTGACAGAAGAAATGATGACTCTTGCAGCTGCTGGCTGTTGCAGGCACCATTAGGAAGTCACAGAGTCTGGCTGGGAAAACTGGTGCCTTGCTCAAGCTTTGACAGCGTTTGGAACTCATACTCACTGTAAGTGAGCCAGGTTCCCTTCCTTTTTCTACCATTTTCTCTGTATAAACCACAGTGTCCCACTGTGATTTAACTTTATTGTCCTGGCAAAAGCACTTCCAAAACCTTGAATTAGTACTGTTTCTGGCTAAAAGACTGTTACAACTCTACCTAATCAATCTGTGTATGTATAAGAGTCATCAGTATATACATGGCCATAACAGAGCCTGAGCACACGGAAAAGAAAAACTAAGGAGGTATGAAGAGGGAGCTGCAATTCCCAAGGAGAGTAGAACTGAACCTGGAGCAAAATTCATTGTGAAAATTCAAGTTTTCCAATTCCATTGCTCACTTACTGCTTAATTATCTTCCTTCACTTGCTTTTCTTCAGCTGTAATCAACAGAAGTGTTCCTCAGTGTCTTGGGTTTACCTCAACATCAAGACTTCAATAATTTGTTTTTTTCCAAGGCATACTATTTTATGACTGATTGCTTCTAAGTAATTCAGCAAGGCTGAATGTTGGTCTTGTGAGTTGTGGTGTCTTTTTCTGGAACCTACCCCCCCCCACAATCAAAATAGCCTTATTTTAACTTTGTGAACTGAAATGTCATGCCTTCCAATTTTCATACAGACTTTCTGTAAAATTTGATTCAGAGTGTCAGTTCATATTATAGGGTTTATTCTCATCTTGGTGGTATGAAAAATCTTTGCTGTTTCAAAAAAGCCACAAATGTATTGGCATGGATTTTAACAGTAGTTAGGTACTGTTAACATTGACAAAAAATTACTGGAGACTATTTAAGCCATGTTTCTGTTTTAGAGTAAATTGGATACAATGCTGAAAAAGGAGAAGTCATCACTAGGTTAGAAAAATGTCTGTCTTACATCTCACCCATCTTCACTGTGTTTTATTTCACTAATGGGATCTATATATATTTTGAACTCTAAGATTAATATAAACTGTGAACGTCTCTTGAGGAGTGGTAACACAGAACAATGAAATGATAAACAGAAAAAGAATGAAGTTGAAAATTAGGCCAGAAGATTGAAATCAGGACAGATTTAAATCATTCTTTGCTGTTTTGTTCATCTTGGTTGTCTGATAAACTACCAAGCAGGACAAAGTTCAGGAGACTTGATATACTGCATGTTAAGTCTTTGTTGTTATAAGGTGAACTCCTGTTCTCCAGCTTGCTCTCCTCGACTCCCACGCTTGTTGTTTTAATACAGAGGAAAGTTCAACTCCCCCTGCTTAACTCCAGTACCTCTTAATGAGGGAACTGTAACACTATCCAGTCATCCCAGCACATGTCAATCAGAATTTCATTGCTTTGCACAGCTTGACTTATGTCAAAAAGGATGGTTAAAATTCACCCAAGTCCTGGAAACCTCCCGTTGAGTTAAACAGATCACATCTTAGCCACGGGAGGGTTTTTTGTTTGTTTTGGTTGGGTTTTAAATGGTCAAAGGGCAAGAAGCATTATTTGCAAAAGCTCTTTCACATAACTGGTTCTTATGATGCTGGTATCAGCAAGATGATTTACACATCATATCGTTAAAGAGACAAAAGCAATAGACTTTCATGTGCCAATGAAAAGAAACATCATTTAAAAGAAAAGTCTGATCATACAAAATGGATCCTCTAGCCTATTGTGGTTAAAAAAAATCTCTTGGAGCATCCACGCATTATCTTTGACAGCGTGGGCTTTGCATTTACAAATGAGTAAAAATCAGAGCAGAAGGCTCAAAGCCAGCAAACTTGAATCATGGGAGGCAATGTTATTTATGGGCAGCAGCACTTGGACCATCATTCCTGCCTCATTGAAGTCTCACATACACATTATATGGTTATTGCAATTGCTGCAGGAGCAACAACACAAGTAAGCATTTGCAGACACTTGGCTTGTGCTTACTGTAGCTCAAGTTGTACCTTCCAAGAGCTTTCAGAATATTCTTTCTTTTTCCTAGTTTGTTGTTTCAGTGAAACTGAAAACTCTATTAAACTGTGAAATTATTGTATTGTGTTACAGGAAGCCTTCAAGTTTATAGAAATAGGAATGTCTCTGTGATGGAGGATAAAAGATTAATGTTATCCTTGTTTACAAGACAGTTCAAAGTATACCATAAACTACTACCTCTGAAGTGACAGTGCTAGGCATATTTTTCTCTGTAAATAGAGTCAGCACAAGGAGATGACATTTTAAAATGGTGGCTCTACATCCATAAAAGATTAATTATCTAGAGGAAGTATAAATTGCTTATAAGAAATAACCCTTATATTTTTAAATTGTGACTCAGGTACAAGGAATGACTGAGTAGGCCAGTCTTCTTTATTCTGAAAAATAAACCACCAAAGGAAAATAGGAGGAGTTTACATAATCATAAGAGGCATGGAGGTGAATAGGGATCAGCTGCTCACTATTTTCTCCAGTGAAAAGCCAGGAGGGCATCAAGTGAAGACTGCATATTCTGATCTAAACAAATGTGACAGAGAGGGTCTCCTTGTAGTATGGGCAGTAGTGGATATTGTACAGAGATGTGTTTGAGGGGACACTACACCATGTAATGGAAGAAAAATCCTTTACAGAGTACTAAAGGCATAGAAACTACACCTGATTCTGGAAATCTCTCAGCTGGCAATTGTGTAAAACTGGGAGTCCTCATAGCATATTCGTTTGCTTGCTCTGTTGTTGTTTTTCCTGAGTCATCTGCTTATGACCATTGTTCTTAATGGATTTCCCCCTAAAAACATACTTCATTCATGTCTAATACCAGCTACCCAGGCAAAGCAAAGGATGATGAAATTTAAAAATCAGCAAAAATATAAGCATCATCAAAGAGGAAGAAAGTGTCAAAACTGGAACATGTGGGTGGGGCAGAGGCATGCCAATACCATCACCACTCCTTCAAAGCATCCAGCTCGAAGCAAAAGAATTGGCATTGCTCAGTGATGCTCCTCCAAAAGGAAGGGACAGAGTGAGGGAACACTAGATCCCACCAAGTTTTCTTCCGTAGAAGCTGTGAACAGCCAGCATAGAAGGGCCAGGAGGAGTTGGACAATGAAATCTTGTGACTTTGTGGGTCCTCAGGTGTGGAGGTTGTAAATGAGAAGCTGAGGGAAGAAATGCAGCCTCAACCTGAAGATCTGAAGGACCCAGATGAACTGCAGGGTTGTGCACTGAATGCACACACATGCCAGAGCCCCTTTCTCACTGGAAGTCAGGGACCTTATAAACCAATTTGTGCAACACTGATCTACATCCACATTCCCCTGAATACTGTGTAGTCTGCACTCATTCTCTGCTTTAGTATTTACCAAAGCTCTTTTGGATGAAAAATCTAAGCACCAACTGGGGCCAGTCCATGTTGGGCAGGCAGCATCATCCATCTAAGTCCTGGTTGTTTTGGCACATTTCTCTCTCCACATCTCACATGAGTCAGGACTCACACTTTCTGAGGTGAGTGAAGACTCTGGTACTCATGAGCATGTCCAATGGTGTGTGAGGAAAGGGAGGAAGAGGTAGTACTTGTAGCACAGTGCACACCACTGATGTGCAGCAAGGATAAAACCTAGCTTTCCAAATGGCTGAGACTTAAGCAGTGCAGAAACAGGTCAGTCTGCCTCATTCAGTCCAGAGTCACTCTTTGGTGTGAGTATCATCAGAAATATCACTGTAGCCTATAAATAAAACCCAAAATGTAGCAGTTCCAGCACCTCAGAGTTCAAAACTCAACATCTGTACAAGGTTGTATATGGATGTTTCAGGTGTTCTGGACTCTTGGGAGACCCTGGTTGCTGTCACTGGATGTCAGTGGTCCTGGCACAGCCTGGAGAACTCCTGTGGCCAGTCATGGCAGAGCTCCACAGCTCCCGCAGACAGACAGCCATTCTGAGAGACTGACCCCAGGTGATCTTGGAGAACATCCCGACAGGTGGCATCCCACAGCCTTGGTCTCACCACCTGGTTTGCTCAGACAGGCTGTTTGTGAGCCTCCTGCGAGGCAGCTATGTCAGGGAGCATGCCATGAGCATGGTTTCATGTCAAAGGTTGTGTAGACGTAGGCAAAGTGATTTACAAAGCCAAGTGAAGAGAGAGCTAAGTCTATTCAAATATCAGATGCCATAATTCATCCTGATTAGCCTGGGATGATTCAACAGCTGTAACCATTTAGGCTGCAATTCAGAAAGGCAAATACTTTAATCTAATGCTAGCAGGGGATTGCCAAGGAAAGGGAGGAACTGAAAAGAAAATACATCAATATTGCAGACTTCATCCTGGAAACAGAATTCCAAAACTTCATTAAAATTCTTATGCTGAATGTATAAAAATATAACTCATTTATATAAAAAAAAAAATTGTTCAAATTTGTTTAGAAGTATCAAGAGCAGCTGGGTTGAAGGCAATGTAGACAAAACCTAGGTCCAAGAAAAATGACGAAGAATACTATTATCCAGCAGTTCCTTATCAAGGAAGCATCTAAAATTTAGTGGGCTCCTCTGTTATGTCTTTTCATTGTCTTAAAGCTCTCTAAGCGCCTGCATAGCCACAGCAGGTCCTCAGCTGTGAGGCGTGCTCTCCCTTGTGCTCTGCCATGATGCCGAAATTAGGATGTCTCTCTGCAGCTGCAGTCCATTACAGCCTGCTTCCAGCACATGTAAGTGTGCTGAGGTCGGCACGTAGCACAGCACGGCCAGCTACTCACAAGAACGTGGCCAGTGCTGGCAGCAGCTTTTCCTCTGGATGCTCTGGCAAAGGACATAAAAGAACATGAGATTGATGTAGCCTGGAGGAGCCTGACCCTGCAGGTGAGGTAGAAGACCATCTAACCATCAGTATAATGCATTGTATTAGGGTTAACTTAAGCCTTAAATATGTAGTGCCCTTATGGGCTAGTTACTAATCACTATCATGGAAAAAAAAAAAAAAAAAAAAAAGGGGGTCAGGTAGTGTCTTTCCTCTCCTTCAGTCCACAAGATTAGTTGCTGGTCTTCCATAAAGATCAAAAAGAGACACTTATGTAGCTCTGAGGTCCAGTTGGGATGGAGACTTCCCAGAGCAGCCAAGTCAGTAACTACAGCACCACTGAGTGTGAATGCACTGATACCATCACTGTAAGAAAATTTAGGTCCTTTTTCAGCCAATTTGTTCTTATAAATTGTTTACTATTGTTAGAGTAAACAGAGTTTAAGGCAAGCTTTCTCTCTAGGGCACAGTGGCTAGTCTTGGGAGGCAACTGGGATTTTTTAAGGTAATTTGACATAAGCTGCTTTTCCTGAAAGATAGTTTTTTTAGTGTAAGAGAGAAAGTTAGCCACCTATTTGCACATGGTCAAAAGGAGTAGCTGGGCTCAGCCTCCTAATTGTTCACATTTGACATTAATTGCTCTGTGCAAATTCAATGGCCATGCTCACACTAGTTCCTAGGGAACTGGGTGCCTTAAAATTTTAAATACTCTAGAAAAAAAAATTAATGAAGACTAGGTAAAACTACCTAGCTTGTTTCTTTTATGTTTAAGAAGCTATAGGAAAATTCAGCAGAAGCATTTTGTGGCACACCTGTGACTGTACTATTACTCCTGGGAGAAGAATCAGGGAGAAGAATGGCAACAATGTACATTACATTTTATATCCTCTTATAAGAAATAGCTTCCTTCATAAATTGTGTTTTTAAAAATTGAGTATAATCTGATACATGTAGGGAGGGAAAATCAGATGTGACACCAACAGAAGCTGATTTTTAAGCAAACTGTTTCAATATCAGTAGGGAGATTTAAATAAAGATGTATTTTAATGACTTGAGATTATTACAGGACTAATCCTAGCCAGACAATGTCAGAATACAGCTGATCCAAATGATCAGATTGTACTTTCAGGCTATGTTCAAGAAAAGTCATTCAAGTAGTGCCTATCTAGCTTAGTGATGTATGGCACCACACAACCTCAGGGACTGTCCTGACTCAAACTGAGCTAGGTTTGATGTCTCTGCACAAGTTTCATGGTTAATGCACAACCTGAAAATTTCCTTTGGATGATCAAAAACTGTATCTATGACATGCCAGGAGGAAGAAAAAAAAATGTTCCAAATTCTGACTAATCTAGAAACAACAGATAAACTTCAGGGGTTCAGAGGACAGCTGAGGTTTGAAGTGACTTTTTACAATCATCTAGTTTACTCTCCATGCTCAGAGAAAAGTCAGCTAGAGCAGGATGTCCATAACCTTCCCTAGTCAGATTTTGAAATATCCAAAGACAGATGTTTCCACAGCCTCTTTGGGCAACCTGTTCCAATGTTTGATCATTCTTACCATTAAACAAGAAGCTTTTTCTATGTATGAATTGAGTTTCCTGTGCTTCATTTTGCACCTATTGCATCTTGTCCTTTCACTGGGCACTAACTGGGAAGCATTTGGCTTTCAACACACTACCTTGTTCCTCTATTCTACCCTCCTAGTCAACAAGTTTTTTCCTCATGTCCTCCCAAGCCACATTTTGTGCCCACTGATCCTTCCTATGTACTTTGCCACAGAAGATAAAAGTTTGGCTCTGACATCTTTGTGACTATATTTCTGTTGTTAGAAATGACCCTTTAGGTTTTTCTTTGTCAGGAAGAAACAAGTCCAGCTCCCTCAATCTCTCCTCAGAGGTGATGTGTTCTGGGCTCCTAACATGTTTGGTAGCCTCTCTAGTCTGTCTTCAGTTTCTCCTCCTTGAACTGGGGCTAAAATGAGGTGCTGTATCCAGGGTTTGGCCTCCCAAGCATCAAGTAAAGTTTGATTCTAGCTTTCTGTAATTAACCAGCCATGCTGCTCTTAATGCTGTCCCATATGCGCTCTGCCTTATTCACTCATTTGTTCTTGAGTCAAATCCTGTCCTTGCTCTAAAACATAAATACCTAACCATTGTTTGGAATCAATCAGTGTAATGACATAGAGAACCCAGGCTGCTCTTCGAATATAGACCCCAGAGTCCACTGTTTCATTTTTCAGTGACAAACTTATTTACCTCAAGGTATGAACATCACAGAAAATAATAAAATAATTCATTCCAGCTGAGTGTTTCTGAGCCAGTCTGATACTTGACATGCCTTTAGAGTTTGCAGACTTATGGTGCTGGTCTATGTGATGGGTCAGAGCAGACCTTTGCTATAAGGAAGACCATCTGAATATCAAATATGAGGATCTAAATCATCCTTAGTCAAGGAGGTCAGAAAGTAGTACAAATTCTAGAATCAATGTGTGGTATATGCAGGATCTGTTTATCTCCAGAAAAGTGCTTCAAAGCCAGAGCATGACTTTTAAAAGTATTGACATGCACCTCCACCCATCCCTTCAAAAACTCTCACTGAAAACCCAAAACTTCCACCCTGGCCTAGATGAGAAACCTTGGCTGAAGGCCCGGCAGTTCTTGCAGGCTTTCTAAACCAGGCTTGGGTGGACCCTGAAATGAGATACAGTCTCTCTTTTCATTATGATGGCAATGGTTTAAAGATAAGCAGTGAAAGAGAAGGAAAATTAGAAGAATTGTATTCAGGCTGACTGTTAGGAACTTAAAGAAAGGGTAAGGGGTAGAGAATGAAAAAATGAAAATTATCTTTTTAGAGTAATGAAGAAGGAGTAAATTGAGAAAATTACTTGTATCCTCTGCAAAGCATTTAGCAGCTTCCACTCTCAGTAGCTTCAGTGCCAGCTGCTCCCCGTGTCTTTAGCAAAACCGTGTGCCATTTGAAACACTGATCTCATGCTAAATGGTCGTATGCCAACTATTGTGATGATGTCTGACCTGGCCGCCCAAGTGGAATTGCACAACGAGCAAGAATGGAAATAAGTAGGTGTTTAAAAGTACTTATGTTCTTACAGGCATGGTTGTGCAAGTCCCTGACTCCTTGAGTTATGGCACTGTTTTACAAAACACTGGTACCCAGTGACACCCATCCCCTTGACTGTGACCATGGCCATAGAACCAGCAGCTTCAGAAGCATTTTCAGTGCTGGAGTGTGACCCAGGGGATGCTCATCTCTTGTCTCCCGGGAAAGAAAGAGTGCTTGCATTGAAGAAACACAGACAAAGCCTGAAGCTTGTGTCTGATCATGGAATTACAACCAGAGAGCAGCAAGAACAGGATTGTACCATGGAGTCAGACAAATCAACAGCCAAGGGCAGCTCCAGCACAGATCATACCCTCACTAACAGGGCGCGATACCACAGGGTCTATAGCACACCCCCTAACATAAGGGATGAACCAGGGCCTGGGTCCACCCAGGGGCTCCAGTCAGGAGCAAAAAGGAGAAAGAGCTGCAGACAGAGTTGGAGATAGACTGCAACATGTGACTGAGGGCAGCTAGCTACAGAGTAGGATTAAGATCCATTGTGGAGGCAGGGCTGGAGATAGTCACACCAAGCTCAGGACAGGACAGAGTGCCGATTCATGACCGTACAAAGAGCACCTGGACAGAGGAAATGTGAGTGAACATCCTGAGTGAGGCCAGCTGGGGCCACTAAGGCCAGTTGGTGACCTCATATGGCCCTGATTCCAAGAGGAGTTATTTCACTGTGTTGTGAAAGGATGCCATCTCAGAGAGCAGAAGCAAGCCGGAAGGACAGAAGCCCAAGCAGAAAGCCCAAGCCATCAGCCTGGCTCTCTTCATTAATGAGGAGTACATGGGCCCAGAGAGGCCAGATCTTGTTTGCAAGGAATCATTAGAAGTTGTCCTGAGACCAGCTGATACCAGTAAGGCCTCATGATCCCTGCTGTCGACAGCTCATTCGCATAATTCATGGCCGCCTCCAATTATCTGTGGGAGCTTAGCAGGCCAGACTCTTCGCTTATGAAGGAGGTTCCACATGGGCAGGCACTTAATGAACAGATTGGATTATAAACACTGGCTAATCTTTCCCACATGTACACCTGAAGAGTATCACAAGTGACAGCTGTTTAAATTTCCAAGGAAATTAATGATTCCTAAAGAGGCAAGACTTATCAAGGCTTTGACTGGGCCTGATAACAGACAACCACCAAAGGGCAAATTGTTTATAATAGTCTATAAGTGCCTCATTCTATGGGTTCATCTTGGGAAGTTTTATTGACATGGTTCCTTTTATTAATGTTTGTGCTGGCAAAGACTAGAACAGCTTGGTTCAATCTACTGATGATATTAGGCTACTAAGGCCTCTAATGAGCACCTCGTATCTTCAGGTCACAGTCAGTTTAAAATGGCTGGTACTGGGGCCAGGACACCATGGGCTCAGCTGAACCCTGCGAGGCAGCTGCATTGTGCCTGCCCCGTGCAGCACTCACATCCTTGCAGGGCCCACCTGCAAGCCTGCTGAAACATTAACTCGTCTGTGGTGACTCATTTGCTGCGCTCACAGTTTGGAGATCTGTGGGCTCTTGAGGGCCGGTGGGAAGAGAGTAATCCAGGTTTACTGTGAGACTGCAATCAACCTTTCCTAACAGACCACATAGGGAAAAAGAAAGCCCGTTCCTCTGTTCCCTTTTGCAGGAAGCCTGTTCCTTTACATTAGGACACAAACCCTCCATCAGTCACCCTGGCATTCCTCCTTCCCCATAAAGCATGTCACAGGACTCATTCACATTTCCAAGGGGTCTTCTTGGAGCCTGGCTCTGTTTCAAAGAAGGCATCATGAAAGAAGAGCATTCACGTTGGCCTGTGAAAGTGGCAACATGGAAAGATCCTTATTCAACTCAGGGGTGAAAAAAAGTGAATTAGATGAAGCAAGTCATTTTCCTCCAGCTACAAGTAATACAATTCCCACGCAGAACTGGGTAGTTATGGGATCATTTTAAAGTTCAAACTTCTCTTCCTGGTCAAGGAGTGTTTCACAAAGGAACATGGAATTAATTTAAATTCAAGACTACAGACAAAACAAATGGGCCACAAATGGTTTATAAATGTTTTCTTCCTTAAGAATAACTCTGTGATCCATCACTGAGTTCACTGCTGAAGTGTTTGGCCACAGCAAGGAACCTGTTCCTCCTGCCACACTGGTGTAAACCAGAATTGATTCATTTGAAACAAATGGATAAAGGTGGTGGTAAAGTCAGACTAAAGCAAGTCTAACTAGGAGGAGCCTGACTGCTGTTTTATCTAAACCTGTGGTAATATTACTGTCTGACCCACTGCACTCAATTAAGCCTATTTTTATGTATGTCATATATTCTGCAAAGCAGCTCTTTCCCAGTTTATGTTCATATAATTGCACTTACTCTGCTTGCTGAAGAACTGACCCTGTATTTTCAACTTTAATTTCTCTGTCATTCATCATCAAAACTAGTTGAAGGCTTCACTTAAAGAATGCTGAAGTCTCCTGTGACTGAATAAATAATTTCTGTATAGGTTATTTTTTGTGCTTTCTCCAACTAGCTCAGCATTTTTCCCTGGGAATAAATAAGAAAGAGAAATAAACCTCTGATTTTCTGATTGGATTAATAAATAATGGATATTTTAAAATACAATGTTCAGGCAAAAGATGATCTATATACTCACAGTGCATGAGCATACACACACATTATTTCCTCAATTTTATTTTAGGATCTTGCACAATTGGGATTTTTCTTGAGATGCTGAATATCTGCCACAGAGAACGTTCTATTATAATCATAACAATATGATACCATATTAGGAAAGGAACTCAATTTGTGGGACATTTGGAATCTTTGTTAGTTACATTTCAAGCCTGTTTGCTATCATAAGGTGAAGAAACCAAGAACAGGCAGCCTAAGAAGGAGATGTTGCTAGCAGGTAGTAGTACTGCTCTGGTCATATTGATCATTTACTAACTTGCTGCTGGATTTCTAACATCATAATGTTTCTGAACAGCATAGGCAAAGATATGCCTCTACATGTTTTCCTAAATGGCTAATACAGCACTTTTTAATCAACTTTTAATGCCTCTTCCCTTAAATAATAAAGCAAGCATAAAGAACACATACAAAATGAACATATGTGTGATGCCAGTTGGTTTAAGGCAGACAAGGGAAAGGCTGAAAGCATGTAGAACAAACCAGACTTTTTATTGATCTGCACCTTGCTATTTCTTTCTATGATTCTTACATCAAATATTCTGTGTTTGTCTTGAATGAAGACTCTGACCCCTTTCTTGATCCAGGGAGGCTGTACCCCCAGAGGCTGGAAGGAACAGACTGGCCCACCTTTATGGCAGCAATCCACTCTCATGGCATGTAAGAGTGTAAGAAGTGAGGAAAGAGAGAATTACTTTCCTTCTCAAAATGGCTTTGCAACCTTGCCAGTGTTCTCTATGGTATCACAATCCTGTCTTAATGCAGCTAGGTTTATAGTACACCTGCATACCACTACAAGAATTTCTTTTTTTTCAAGGACCACTGTTCAGATGCCTATGCCCAGCTCTCAAGGTCAGATAGCTCTATCTGATGAAAGCCTTTCTGTGGCATACAGTCCCACAGAAACAGCAGTGACTGCATCTCATGGATCCCATTGAGGGCATAGATCTGGGGGAAAATAAGAATCAACAAAACCATTTTCTTACAGGGCAAAAATTTTTTCTCAAATGGGCTGAGAGAGCATTTACAAGATGATGTGCAACAGTGCCATCTGATGGGCTTACTCAAAAGGGTAAACAAGGTGACGAGGTCTCAGCAGGCCTGGCAAGCTACCCTAGGTCCTAAGAAAAATGAAGACCTGACAAAGGAATTCTTATTGTATAGCCTTTTCCCATGAGACTGTCTCAAAAGACTTTTAAAAATAAAGTTTTGGGGTTTTTTGATAAAATAATTTTGATAAAAATAATTTCCATGGTGAGATATTTGATTTCGTACCATGGAACTTTTTGATTGAGGCACTACAGCATAGGAAGCATACAGGTCAAGTTAAATGCACAAATTACTGGATAATAGACTTCAAGTGAAATTTCAAAGCTGGAAGCAGTGAAAGGGAGTTGAGGGTTCAGATGTCTCAGAAAAGCTGGTGTATTACATGGCCAGACTAAACAGCTACATAGGATTACAGAAAGGGAAAAAAATTATATAATTGATCAGCATTTATATGTTCATACCCCTTTCACAATGTGAATGTCTTTGGGCTTCATCTTTTCAGAGTATGTTGAAATAGTTGTTAAAAATTTGTAGGACAAATAGATTTAGTTAACAAAGTTAACTAAACAGGGGTTTTGATTTTTTAAATCAAATTCATTCTTCTCCAAGACCCCAGTCAAGTGATTTTGTTTTGGAGAATGAAGCATGTTTATTATACATTAAAATAAATGTAGAAATGAGGCTTTTGAGTTTCAGACATGAATTCTAAGTGCTTGGGGTGACTACTAGACTGCCTATTCCTAAGCCTCTTCTTCCTATAGTGCATTACATTTTTATTATTGTTAAAAATTCTGAAAAGATCACTCTTCTTAGATCAACTCTAAATATAAAAGTGACCTTTTAGTTGATTTGCATCTTCATTACTGTATTACAGCATAGGTAAACCAAACGAATTTCCCCAGGTCTGCATTCCTATGAACGTACATAAGTGCACAGCAAAATTTATTTCACTTGCTGCAGTGAAATAGCAAGAGCTGTCCCTGGTCACAGAAATCAGTTCATGGCCCTGTAATGTAAACAGTTTTTATCAATGAGCCAGGAGAAAAACCTTAAATCATTATTTATACAATCTCTAAATAACTCAAACAGTGGTAATATATATATAAATACTGGAAATATAGATATAAATATTGGAAAGAAAGGACTTTTGAAACAGACCTGGACCATCTTGGTAAATAGGGTTCAAATCCATGTTATTTTTTTGAGCATAGGTAAATTGAAATCTTGGGGAAAACATAGGACATCTTTTCAGGGGTCACTTTATCTTCAACAAGGAGACTACTAGAAATGTTTAGAGCTTATGATAGATAACTGGTTGAATATTAGCTGGCTTCTTTTGTGTTTGTTTTCAACTTCCTTCCTAACATTTTAACTTCTACAAGCTAAAAATCATAACTTTTTTATACCACAAATCAATTTGTCTCAGAATGTAAAAGTAATGCTGGACCATTGTCATGCAAAAATAAGTTTTTCCAGAGATGAAATATAGTATGAAAAATTTTGCTTTACCTTGTGATTTTCTTTGCAGTTCTATCTTCTGTCTAGGAAATGTTCATGAAGGAATGCTCTGTTCCAACATCTGTCTCAGAAAGAGATTAGATGGATAAGATATGAAAGGCCAGGGTAGAAAAAAAGTTTGTGTTGAACCAGGAAGGGATTGTTTCATTTATGGCTGTTTGGAGTGAAAGAAGGAAATGGAGAATGATGGCAGGGGCAGAAGGAGTGGGATTGGTGAGATGTAGGCATCTCACACATCATTTCTACTTTTGGAAAACTGAAATTAAATACACAAACATTATGGCTGAGACACCTTTGTGGATCTACCTACCACAGTCTTTGATATTACTAGAAGAACAGCCAGTTCTATGCAAAAAGCTGATAATAACCTTATATGATAGGAAAGTTCACTTCATAGTGAGATACCTGGAGGTAGCAATGATAAAATATTTAGATTCTATAATTTACACATTGGCCCTTGTTAGGTCCAGGAGCTATTTTTCAGCATAGCCATAATTGAAAAACCTGACTATCCAGGAGTTTGTGCTTGTGTGTTCTGTGTGCAATGCAGTTGTGCAGCTAAAAGGACCAAATCCAAATGTCCATAGAAAATGTGTCTGAGTAACACCAGCACTTGCTGTGAGTGGAACCACAGTGCTGGAGCAGGGCACAGAGGTGTAAGGCATGGTGCTGTTTTTAACTTCATGACCTGAGGAAGTGTAGGAAGTAAATAGGCAGCCCCATTTTAACTGCTTTTGTAACTGATCCCTGAGTCCTATGGGAGCAACTCATTCTGCAATGAGTGATTGATATTTAAGTTGATGGTTACCATTTATCTTCTGGCTCGTATCTCCTTTGTCAGTAAGTCTAGGTCTGGTTATAGGCCACAAGGCAAGATGGAAATGTGAACTCCAGCCAGTAACATTGTCAGAGTTGCTCTAAACCTGCTAAATCAATAAAACCAGAGGCGAGGGTTCATAAATCTCTGTCTGTGTATATAGCTGCTGTGATCCAGTTCCTTCTGTGAGCCTGCATGTGGCCTCCAAATAGAGTTCCTGGCAGTTCATCTTTTTGGTCTAGAGGTACATCCGTGATAAAGCAGATTTAATGAGGAAGATCTTGCAGTGGAACAACATAAACTGTATGTTTTCTTTCTTCCCTCTCACCAAAAAGCTAATATTCAGTTTCTCTCCTGTCCAAGTCAGATTAGCTTCCCATAACAGCACTCATCCATGACAGTCTCCAGTATTTTCCTTGATGACAAATTGAGCTTCATGAACTAGAACACTTACTTTTGGAACTGACTGCAATGGATGCTGGAAGAGCCTTCAGCATTTGCATTTGGAAAGGGGCAAAGCTGAGTATTTATATTTGAGCTTTCTGTCTGTGTGTCTGAGTGTACATGTGATCTAATGCCAAACTAGAAAGTTCATATATGAATAGCAAAACTAATGTAATGTGCAGTGCATATGGAAAGGAACATTTTCATTTATGGAGCATGGCATACAGTGATATCTGTAATCCCTTGGTTTTGTTAGCCAAGAGGAGAACAAATAATACTATTTTTTATTTGTGAAGAATCAATATTTTTACCAGTTTCTCAGTAGAGTTATTATATGTTACTTGTATGTTACTAACACTAATTTTTTAAAAAAATCTACTGAGTTAGATTTGAAGAGAAGGCATTAGCATATTCTCTCTTTTATTTGGTCATGTCTTTTTTTAGCTTTTCTTGTCATAAATGCAATGTTTTGCTGCATACTTAACATAAGCTCTAAAGTTTCATGGGAGCTTTCAAAACATGAGGAATTCTTATGAAATAGAGGAAGGAAAGAAATAAAAACTTAACAAGGTTTCAAATTCATCAAAAGCAAGAAGCGTGGCAAAGAGTCTGTAGAGTCAACAGATTCAGCTGTAAAAGAAATTTTCCAGAAAGATAAGATCATTAAAGAAAAACTTAATGAAATCTTTACTTAGTAAGAGAGGTCCCCCCCAGCTTTTCTTTATAGAGGGCTGAATCTAATGGGTTGTTTTAAATTGCAGTGTCAGAATATATTTTTGAATAAAATTTTTAAAATGAGAAGTAGGAAATCAGAAGGACCAGATGGTGTTCACACGGGTTTTCTGAAAGAACACACATGCCAATGTGAAAATGTTATGTGTAATCTGTCACTAAAAATCAATCTCTTCCCAAAGAAACAGAAAGCAACAAATGTGATACCATTTTTAAGCCATCAGGAATGATTTGGGGAAGTATAGATCAATAAGTCTCACTTCTATATAGAGGAAACTATGGAAACTGTAATAAAATCTAGACTTGGTAGCCACATGGAAAGACTTTATTTAGCAAGGAAGACTCAGAACTGCTTTTCTGGGTGAAAGTCAAGCTCAAATATTAAATATTTCTTTAAATGGGTGAGTATGCAACGAGCTTTCCAGCAGTGTCTGCTCAGTGTTCCAGGCATAAGCAAAAGAGAGGAAGATGAAAGCCTCATTAAGCCACTGTATGAATCCATGCTGAGTGCTGCATGCAGGTAAGTCTAACCCTTGAATATTAAAGAGTGCAGCAGTCTTAAAAAACATACAGAGACAGCAACTCTGTTGGCACAGCAAAGCTATGAAGAAAGGACAGCTATCTTCTGAGACTGAAACATCACTGAGTGTCAAGCAGATTCATTTTATTGGAAAAAGCAATTTCAGAATACTCATGACAGAAAAAAGAGGAATCTTTAAAGTCTTATAAAAATGTCATGGCATGGAACACACATGCAAACTTTAGAGACAAATAAATTGCCATCTGTTTCAGTCTTTTATTGTGTTTTCACTTAAAACAGAGTCACCAGAACAAATAAGTCCCCTGGTTCTCTTGAGCTGTAAACAGGGAATAATTTTTCTTAGCCTAGCAAAAGGGCTACTGTTAAATGGAGCTTGAAGGTAGTTACTGTATACCTTTTGTGGAAAGAAAGGGCAGCAACTCTCCTCCAAACCCAGAGGAAACAAAAGTCTGGAGTAAGGCTCTGACGTTTGGAAGAGTTAAAGCTCCAGTGAGAATGAGTGGTTTAACCAGAATTTCTATTCTACACCACTTTTAGCACTAGTTTCTCACATTTCCCTCCCCATCCTTCAGGATTATCTTCTGCAAAATCTGGGTCTTGCAGGCACGAGGAACCGCATGTGAGGATTTGAGGTACATACTAAGCCAGGGAACAAGGAGTGGGAGTGGGTGGAACCTTGTTAGCACAAAGGAATTGATCCCATGTGTGAAAGAAAAATACTCATCTGCAGTGTAGGCAATATCTGAGCAAACCCAAAATTCCTAGGCCTTTTCCCCAAGATTGAAAGGCCATGACACTCACAGACATAGTTTCTAAAATGCTAAAAACCAGTGATTGATTTTCATGGAGCTCAAAATTGTCCATAGCTGCCAGAGGAATGGAATAATAGCACCCACATTACTAAAAGGAAATGGATTTGCAGCAGCATCAGGTATGATTGTTCTTTCTTTCCTTCTGTCTTTATTTAGATTTATGTACATGCCTAAGGATCTATCTGTATTGCCTAGGGGATTTGGGTTTTTAAAGGAACTAAACAAATATTTACAAGCAGTACTGCAATCAGCAATTTTAGAACTGCAGCCTTTCCTCATCTTCCAGCATTTTATCTGCACTCTTTTGGAAATGGGTCTTTTAATCTATCCTAAGGCTAGTGACTAAGACAATTATTTTTTAGAACAAACCTTCTTATGGCCAACGTCTCAAAAGTATACACATGTCTATGTTTAAGAAGATCATACACATATAAGCACTCATATACCAGCAGTCATAACACCATAGGCCACATTACAAGAAAGTATTTCTCTTTTTCCTATTCTTATGCAGAGAACACCTCTTTATATATGCTCCATTTCCCTTAACATCTACAGCAATTATGTGCACAAGAGGGGCGTGTCCTGGTATTTCGAAACAATTCACTTCACAGAAGGAGTTACTGCTAAGTGTTTTCTTAGCAAAAGGCAAGGCAAGTAGCCTCTCATCTTGATTAAAACCCTCTGACTTTTGGAATCTTCTGCTAAATTATATTTGCCATACAGGAAGGGTGTAGGAGGGAGGAAAAGAATTGAAAAACTCCAGTCTTCTGTCAATTATCAAGTGTTTTAAATTTAGAGATTTTCCCATCAACTAGAAACTAAATCCATTCGGTTTTTGCCAGAGAAAACGGGTGAAGATGCCATTTCTAAAGTGTGTAAAGACTTTGTGGTTCATTTCACAATAATATTTGTTGAACTTTCGTGGCACGCTTTCAGAGGAAGCAAGACAGGGCTGTGTTAGTCATGATTCGCTAAATAGTACATCCTAATCCTTCCTAGTTTTTGTTTATTCATGCCTTGCTGTGGGATTTAGCTGTTAGCTCATGGAAAGAAAAGGAAAATCCCAGCAGAAAGAGGAATGTAGCCTTCCAGTCCACAGCTTGGAAACAGGTTTGGATATTTCTGTTAGGAAGACTTTCTTCAATTCTGACAGAAACCCAAATGCACAGGGAGTGGGGAAAAGGAGCAGAAATAAGTTGTCTGTTTCTCAGGTGAGAACTGGGGAGACCAAGCTCCACACACAAGATGACCTGGAAATCAGACATAAAGCTTGGTGAGGCAATGAGGGGCAAGCTGCACCTTTCTCCTGAGAGCTCTTCACACCTCTGCCCACGGCTGCTGCCAAACAAAGTTGCAGTCAGGCAGACACCATCTAGCTTTTGGTACGTCAGGGCACCTCCAAGCAATGTCACCATGAGGAGAAGAGGGCAAGCTGTGCTGGAAGTGTCCCCATGAGCTCTACCTCCTGCCTCACAGTGTTGTTTCAAAAGTTGCTTTCATTCTCCATCCCTCCAGGCTGAGCTGACTGATAACAAAACTCCTCTTGATTTTTTCATCTGCTCAGAAAGAGAATCCGTTCATTGTGAGAGGCCCTTTTGTCAGAGGAGGGTGTCTCCTCTTTGTTTTATTTCCCCTTGACTCTTACTGGCCGTAACCTTGGTGGAGCTGGAGGAGGGAGCTGAGTCATTGCTATGGGTGGTGGAGCCCTGTCCCACTGGTGGGGAGCAGGTGTGGATGGGTGGCGAACAAGGGAGGGAGTGTGTTGAAATCCTGCCTCTGCTTTTCCGGTCCAGGTGATCCTGCCAGTGACAGATCTGCTCTGAACTTCAGCTACTGCCAAGGAGGTCAAGGGCAGAGGGAATGGAAAACCAAAGCCTGTGGTGCATAATGAAGTCCTTATGTGATGAAAATTCATATTTGATATGCCATAGATGGAGATGTTGACAGCCACAAACTGTGCTTTGCAGGAAAAGGTTTTGAAGAGAAAATACGCTGTCTTTGCAAAGGCTGGCAGAGAGCCGGCGTGGGCCTGCAGAGCTTCGGGTCTGTTCATTGATGGCTCCCGTTAGAGAAGGAAGGAAGAAATAATTTCATTTAATTGGCTTTTGCTCCGTTTCTCAGTTGTTGATTGTGTAGAACAAAAACCACAGCATCCAAGGATAACCTACATAATTTCTCTTCACTTATTATTGTAATATTTGACTCAGATTTTCAGGACCCAATTTGTGAGCACAGGTTAGACCATACATGCCCTAGCTGGCATGATGTTCAGTAGCTATTCTGCTGCCTCAAACTGCAATACAATAATTTTCACCCATAACTGGACTACCAGAAATTAATCCCTGAGATCCTGGAACCATGTTGAGCATTCATTCTGTAAATAAATAAATAAATAAATTCTATAAATAAATAATGTATAAAGAGTGGTCCATCATATCTATATAATTTTATTCTTCTGGTTCATCATATTACCACAAGTTGACAATCACTCACATTTCCCACTCTGTGCTAAGTGATAGAGGAGACACATCTGGCAACTGTAGATTTTACTGATACAGGAATTCTCCTCAGTGTTTCTGTGGTGGGTTGGCCATGACCCATATATCCAGCTACCACATCCACTGGTATCTTGGCTGTGTCAGCATGGAAATATGTAGATAAACAGATAGATGGATTAAAATACATAGCTACAGCTATGTCTCTTGTGAGAGGAGCTGTACCTGTCTGAGCTAAAGGGATGTGCCCCTGGCTATATTCAGGTGTATATTCCAAATGCAGTTCTTCTCTATTGCCTTTTTAAATTTCTGAAAATAGTGTACTGAAGTAGTAGTTAAAAATGGACACCCCAAAGAATAACCTCCCATCTGTGGTGTCACTTCCATTGTGCATGGTTCTGCCAATGATTCCTCAGATCCCCCCCTTTGTCTAGGCTTTTTTTGTTTTGTTTTTTTTAATTAGAATGCCATGTCACAATCTTTTTTTTTTTTTTTTCAAATTAAATGAGATCCACCATGAAATACAGAATTTTGTACATAGGACAGGATGGAATTATACTTTTACTAAAGTTAGATCTAATTTTAGGTTGTTTGAAGCACTGTGACTGTTTTTACAATAAATTGAAATTTGTATTTGACACTACTTTGATTTAATGTAGTTTTCAATTCTATATGCTACTTTTAATTTAGGAGGTGACAAATAAGTGTGGAAAACATTTATTTTCAGCTCATTTTTGCAGTGTTATTGCATTTGAGTCACAAGAACAGATTTTTATATTACCAAGAATATATTCTTAAAACATAGTGGATTAAATGCAGAACAAACACTAGGTACAGAACTCTCTAGATTATATAATAAAGTGTATTTAATTTAAAAAACTCTTCTCCTCTCAGCACTGCCACTTCATATTTTATTCTTCAAATCATCGTCTTGCACAAATTATGTCATGCAATCTTCACCTTCACCATTAATGACAAAACCCATCATAATCTCCAAACCTGTAATCCTGTCTATTAAGACCATGAGGCTGAAGTCTCTCATAATTTCTGCTGTGAAGCCACTGATGGCCTGACAGGCAAAATCTATGTCTCAGTTCTAGTTCAATGAGATTTATTTCAACAGTTTTCCTCCCAATTTTCTCCTGTGTACAAAGCAAATTACAGGCACTTATATAATAATATAGCATTTCAGGATGCAAGCAGCAGTCCTGGGGTATTCAGCATTGACACGGTCATGCTTCATTCAATGTTGTAGAAAAATGTGCATAAAAACATTTGGGTAAGCATTCCCCAAGGTTTGAGTCATTTCATACAACAAAACAAAACCTGGAATGTTTTTGGATAGCGAAAGTTTACACAAATTCACTCACATGCAAGTTTGGAAATGTCTAGAATGGATGATAGCATGGCCTGCAGAGCTTAGGATGTTGCATTTAGTTCTAGTTCTCTCTATTCAAAATTCAGATGCTTTCAGCCATATCTTTTCAAAATTATCTCACAATGATACCTTGCACTGTTGCTGCCACTTTGTGTTTTTATGAGGAGTAATCAGTGGATTTAGTTATATAAGGACTATGCTGTACTCCTGCAGATAATATGCAAATTGTCACAGAATCCCAGAGTGTGTCAGGTTGGAAAGGACCACAGTGGGTCATCTGGTCCAAGCTCCAGCTCAGGCAGGGTCATCCTAGAGCTCATAGCATAGGATTACATCTGGATGGTTCTTGCATATCTCCTGTGAGGGAGACAACACAGGCAGCATGTGGGCAACTTGTTCCAGTGCTCAGTCACTGCTGACTGAAGTTTTTCCTCATATTCAGGTGGAACTTCATGTGCATGAGTTTCTGCCCATTGTCTCTTTCCTATTGCTTGGCACCACCAAGAAGAGCTTGTCTCCATCTTCTTAACACCCTCCCTCGAGACACTTGTAGTTGATGGTGGGGGTCTCCTCTCAGTCAGCTCTTCCTGAGCCTGAATAGGCCCAGATGCCTCATCCTTTTTCCATAAGAGATGCTTCAGTCCCTAAATGGCTTTTGCAGCTCTCCACTGGACCTGCTGCAGGAGCCCCATGTCTCTCTTGTGCTGAGGAGGCCAGAACTACACACAGCACTCCAGATGTGGCCTCAGCAGGGCTGAGCAGAGGGGGAGGATCATCTCCCCCCCCCTGATAGGAATGCTCTGTTTAATGCACTCCAGGATAGCATTGACCTTTTTGGCCACATGGCAACAGTGCTGGCTCATGGACAGCTTGTTGTCCACCAGGATCCCCAGGTCCCTCTCCACAGAGCTGCTTCCCAGCAGTTTGGTCCTCAGCCTGTACAGGTGTCTGGGGTTATTCCTCCCTTGGTGAAGAACCCTGCCTTTGCCTTTGTTAAATTTCAGACAGTTTTTCTCTGCCTGTCTCTCCAACCTGTAAAGGTCCTTCAAATTTTAATTACAATCTAACTTCTCTATACTGCAAAATGTGTCACTAAAAAAATTAGCAACAAAGTGAAATAATTTCCACATTAAAACAATATTACAAATCATATGTCATGTTTCATGGGAATGTCATGGGGGAGCCAGTACTACCCATCTTCAGATCAGCTGGTGATCTTTCACCTACCAATAGCCTATCCTTCTGGGAATGTATGTCCATGGGCATTTGCAAATCTAGACCTGAATAGAGAAGTACAAATACAAGAGGTAAAGCTGTTGTTTTGCTAACTGGGTCAGAATATCAGATTCATGTCTGCAGTTGAGACAGTAAGCTGTTGCTCAAAGTTTTCATTTTGGAAAACTGACAATTGTTTGCCAAGTTGGAAAAAGGGACAGAAAGTGGCAATGTGAATGCATCTCTATAATCTTTTCCTTGAAATGTTCCTATCATCCAGATGTTTCTGGTGACATCTGTCTCAGCTCAACAAACATATGTCATTGCAGACCCATCACCTTATGCTGAGTAATTGAAAAAAACAACATATACTCAGCTCAGCAACACCCTGTTTACAGGAGAAAAGCTTTAATTTCAGCACTTTCAACTTAGAGTGCTATTTGGAAACATTTAGCTCATAAAAAACCTCACAGTTCATGCTTTGAACTCATCATGACCTGAACATTTTGTTAACAAAGTACCCTGTTAATGTTTTGACCAAAAGAACTAATGTACTTGGGGATGGTTGTGTTGCCAAAGTGGTGCTTGCTCCTAAAAAGGGAAAGTTTTATTTCTATTTTCAAAAGCAATGTCTTACTCCTAACTATATATGGAAATGTCATCAATCAGTTCTGAAAACAGAGTGTGCACTGCAGTGCATTTTAACAGCTTGTGCTCCTGACTGCGCTTGGCGTAACCAATCTCCCCACTCTGGGGCTCACAGCAGAGGTCTTTTGCTGTGTCTCCCTCTACTAGCTTGGGTAGATGTGAATATAACTTTTGTTTTAACCACCAGCAATGAATAATAAAGGAACAAGCTAATCAAAAGAGGGGATAATAAAATACATTGCCACTCCCAGACATATTTACATCAGAATTCCTTGACTAAGGTGGTTTTGCTGGTGGGTTTTTTTTAATTAAGATCTAAGCCACCTGAAGTCTTCATCCTCCATAGGTGCAACCTTCTGATATTGTCCTGGTTTCTATGCAATAAAAATAATGTCTCTAAAAAATGGATTCTAAACATTTTAATCAGTTCCCTATTAATACCTACCAAAAGACTCCACACATTCCAACATCTTTTTGCTTAAAGGGATGCATTATTTAAGCATTAGACCTACCAGGAATGGTAAAAGATAGTTATTTCTTAAGTAGTTAATGAGGTCAGACACTTTAGTTTTCTAAACCAAATCCAAATAAATCCCTGAGAGGGAAATTTAGGAGCAATGAAAGTAGTGATCACTACAACAGTAGTGATCTTTACAGTTTCTTTACAACAGTTTCTTTACAACAGTAAAGAAACACAACAATTAAGGGTTAATAAGAAGTGCTGTAATCAACAAATCAGAACTGTATCCTAAAAAACCCAATGCATTGGGAAATACTGCATGTGCAGTTATCATTGACAAGCTGCTTAATTGTATTTCATCTCTTTTCACATCTTCCTAAATATTGATCAAATCTGAAAAGTTATATATATTGTGCATATTTTAAAAGTCATATTAGCTCCTGGTTTGTTGTGGTTTTTTGTATGAAGATTATCAAACATTTTGGTTTGGTTTGTTGGGTTTTTTTCCATTGCCAGTCATCTAACTTACTATTGTCTCCTTCATATGAAAATAACAAGCCCTTCTCAATACCTTCAGAATTGCATTTTAGGAACTTGAAACAGTCAGAGTTAATTGGGCTTGCATGAAAAAGGGATTTCTACAAGCCCCTGGTAGAAGAGTTCATATGGAAGAAAATATCAGTCAAGTAGACAGGATGCAGGGGAGAAAAGCAAAAGAGGATAATAAACGGAAGGCTTTGTGGCTTCTTAAAATACTTCCAGCTAAATGCAGGACAGCAGAGATTTTGTCAAAATTAGCAGTCAACATGATGTAAGTGTGTAGGATAAAATCTATTTTGTTGGTGAGGAAAAGAAGACTATTGTAACTTACTTAGCTACAGGATATAATTTCTGACACTTTGTCAGCATGTTGTTATTAATACGGAGGCTGAGCATTATTTGTGTCAAAATTGTCACTCAGAGCCCTCGCTTCCCAGCCGACTTCAGCTTTTTAATCATATGCAAACTTATGCAGTTATTTTTATTTTGAGACTCAAACTCTTTTTTGAGGCCAGAGTAGTGGCAGATAAACAGAAAGAAACAGAAACCTTCCACAAAGCTCAAACTACTGAGCACAGATTTCTAAAATCAGCATATTTAGGTAGGAAGCCTGATGATCTATAAGGGACAGTTCACCTTATCAGAAAACAGGATGCATAGTTAGAGGGACTTACTTGGTCTTTATCTATGTTTGAAACACCCTCTGTCTTGAAGAGATGAAGCTATATATTTCAGAAAGTTCAGCTAATTGTAATGCTTACATTAAATGCTGAATATCTTGAGTTACAGTAGGCACTCATAAAGCTTTATGAGAACAATTGGATATGTTTAAATTTAAGCCGGTCCCTGTTAACCAGGGTTTGGGGGAAATCTCCTTCAGTGAGTGTATTTTTATGAACAGTCTAGGTGATGGAAAACAGTAAGTCCTTATTAAATCTGCAGACAATAGGAAGGGTGGAGCTTCAGACGTGCTGAAAAGCCCAAAATGATCCTGAAAACTGAAGCTGCATGAAAAAAACCAAGATGGTATTCAAAAAGGAAGAACGTAAAGTTCTGCATTTGGCCAGGAGGAATCAGCTTCTCAGATGCTCAATGGGGATCAACTGGCTGTGTGGATAAGGACAGAAGAGGATCCTGGGATTACAAAGCACTGCTGGCTGAGTATTAATCAACCACGTCATCCTGCTCTGGACAGGCCAAGCACTAAGCTAGGACTTATAAACACAAGAAAAGACATGCAGCAGCTTCTGTTCTCCTCAGAAAATAACACCTGCTGTTCTGCTTTAGCCAGTTTTGGTGTCTCCACTTCTCAATCCACTCTAGCTCTGTTTTCTAGGACGATTTTTACTCTAGATTTTGGAATAACCTCTTTGGAAGACATTGGGCCAGCCACTTTTGGTGAGGACATGCAGAATGAGCAGGGCTTCTGCTGTTCCTCCATACTCAGCGGCTCCTCTCTACGCAGTGTCCCAAAGGGCACTGGGCTGCTCATTTTGCGCAGCTTTTCTGGGTTTTTTCATTTTCATCTGAGGAGTTAGGCCCATGCCCCACATCAGACACTAGTTCTGAAATGTTTCTGTTCCTAATTTCTGCAGAACTCTAGGCTCACCTCCAAGCCCTTCAGATAGGAAAATGTCATGTCACATTTGTATTGTCTTTACCTCAGCAGTTCTGCAGCACCGCCAGGCCAAACATCCGTGGGACGGAAGGGGAGACAGAGGAAGGGATAAAAGGTCGGGTCTCCAAGTATTGCACATAACTCATTCAGGGGAATGAAGAACTTTTGCATTCGTAATTTTGAGTTCAGGCCAGTCAGCAAACATCCTTATTTTGAAAAATACGTTGAACAGCTATTGAAATCTCACATTTTCTGCTGCCAGCTTTTTCTAATTTGTTTCTGGTGAGAACAAAGATATTTACTTGATCTGACTTAATTTTTCTGTATTCTGTAAACAGTATGCCCTTCAGAAAGCTGGGATAGTCACAAATGTATCATCATAGATTGCATGGGGAATGGCTTTGTGAGCAAAAGCAGCCACTGCTGAAGTCCAGTATTCCCTTTTGCCTACAAAAGACTTAAAACATTGCTATTTCTACTGCAAGCTAGTCACAACACTGGTTTCAATTCCACCATCCAGACAACACACCACCTCCCTCAAGTGGTCAGCAAATTTAGGATTGTTTTTTCTGCTTCAAGGGTTGTTTTCTGACACTGCCCAAAGAATGTGTTGAAGAACACACTTTTTATAAACATTAATAGATCAAGTTTAAACCGTTCTAAAAAAAAAAAAAAAAAAAGTGTTTTGAATGGTATAAAGAGATAAAAATCTTGCGGAAACAAACACTTAGCTGGCATCACTTTGGCACTGTAGGCTTTTGATGAGAAGAAAACTGAAATAGCTGCTTTTTTGTGGATGGGCCCTAATAGCTTTCTGCCTGTGGTTACAGGCATTCAGTTACGGTCACTGCCACGGCAGGGATTGTATAAGCACATAAGCTAATCAAAACAGTGGCACATTTGGAAAAGCAGCACTGTTAATTCTGATGGCTTGCTCAAATCCTCATTGGTATAATTACAGTTTTCTTCTTTTGTTCAAAATGCTCTCCATTTAGAAACAGTTCTTTTGTAATTTGCTGCCTAATGTGTACTTGCAGAACAAACTGGAAGAATGTTGGGGAAGAGCTCACGAGAACTCAAGCCAGAATTACATCAATCAAAAAAATCAGCAATAATGATAGTAAGAATTAAAAAAAAGAGGAAACAGAGAGCTTCATACTACAGGAAGCAACCCAGGCATCACTGCCAGGGTTTGGGATAAAGTTCTCTTGTGGAACAATGTGCTTATAGAAGTACCTTACAGAGAGACGTATACCCAACACATGAAGCAATGCTTTTGTATGCACACTGACAGTATCCCCCACAGCAATGGGTAAAGAAATTCCTGCCATGCAGCCAAGTCATGCTCATCTACACATCACCAGACACCTGTGAAATTCTGTGGGTATTATCCAAGATGAAACATAATATTCGCTCAGACCACTACTCCCCTGTCAGTGACCAAACACTGTGATATTCAGAGTTGCCTCATATGAGCAAAGGCTGATAGCAAACACAAAAGGAAAGCAGTTCAGGTAGAACTGGGCAAGCAATGAAAAATTTAGAGCACCGTAAAAAACATTCGGATTTGTCATCTCACAAAAAAGATCTAAATAAATCTGTCCTACAAAAGTCTATACAACACAGAGGTTTAGAAAGGAGGCAAAAAAAAAAAAAAAATCAGTGACGCCAAGTCACCAAGAAATTGAGGTAGTTCAAATAGGAAACACAGTCCTTATTTCAAGGTCTAAGTCAGTCCCCAGCAGAAGTCAAGAATAAAACTGTGAAGCATGACACTTATAGCCTAATATATTAAAAGTATTGCTCTTCCTAAAGGCAATGTTCTGTTCTAGGAAGAAATTTTTGTATTACTTTTGCTGTGTAAAACTGCAACCAGGTAGCTCCAACCACTTCTTTTAGCAAAAGCCTGTTAATTAAAGCAACACTACCCGGCCTCCTTCTTGGCATTAATGAAGTGCCAGAGGAAGGAAGCCTTAAGCATTTATTTTCCTCTCAGTGCATCTAATATTCCACATTACAGCCGGTGGAAAAATAGTAACACATTTCCTGACTAGGGAAAGAGAGAGAGAGAACATATTTATCACAAAAGCCTGATGTTTCTTTAGCAGTCTGTCTGAAAGCTGTTGAAAGGATAATGTCCTCCACATATTTGAGAGAAACATAAGTGCATGAAAAAAGGTCCTCCTTGCCTTACTACAGCACCAGGGTGGTTTAAGTTGGCTGTTGCAGGTCTCTGAAAAATATGGCCAGATCAGCCAGTAGAAAACCTGCAGGAGTTGTGACAGAAGCAGGGCTAAGGACAGCAGCCCTTAGCTGGTAATACAGATATGAAGAGGAAGGAGATAATTGCAGATAACTTTCAAGATCATCATTGCTAACTTTATGTGATTAATTGACGGCTACAACTCTCATCCAATTGTCTGCTATTTTCCCTTATTCTGTGGCTCCACCTTGAGCTGCCTTTCATTCACTGTGGTGTCTAAGAAGCCTTTAGACAGAAAAGTGAATCTTTGGTACCAGATGCGAGCCAAACTAAACTGCCACCTCTAAATGTCCCTGAAGCTTTGAAATGCTTGAAATTAAAAATTATATCTAGATCCAGATCTGGCTGCTTGAGGTCATCTTTACACCTTTTTGTTTAAAAATAGCATTGTCTGATTCCCCCAACTTTTTTTGCTTTAGCCCTTTGCGTCATGGTCAGATTGGCTTACCAGAGGCCCTGGTAACCTGCAATATACATCCCTCTCTCCCTCCTCTTCACTTCATAATCTTCCAGAGATGAAATTCAAGATTGCCCTCTAATTATAACAGGACAGCTTCTCAGACAGATGACTTTCCAAGTAACCTTCTCATTCCACTCATATTCAGGGAATGAAAAAGTATGCCAGAGCGTTATGTGATGACGGATGAGGGCCAAGATTACAATTTATGTTTGTGACCTGGCACACATATAGAAACAGAGAGTATGATTCAGTGGTTTCTGCAGCCTTAATCCCTACTAAAGAGTGGCTCTGCCAAGGTAAACGTGACATTTTAAATGAAACTGCTTTGCATACACTGCATGGAACCTGAGACCCCACTTTTGTACTGCGGTTTCCTTCTAAAATGTAGCTACTGCCTGACAGGGCAGAGTAAGTGTGCAGACTGGGCTCCCCTGTGCCAAGAGTGTTTGGTCTGCTTCAGCAAAAGGCAGTGATGAGCAGACTGTGCAGAAGGAGCGAGACAGATGTTTTTTGAACATGTGCATTCCCAAGGCTAAGAAAAGGAGTAAAAATAAAGGCTGGATCCCACTTTCCTTCCCCACCCAGGCAACTCCCAAGCAACAAAATCCAAATTAGGCCCCACATTTATAATAACAGCACATTTCCTGGTAAATCAATCATTAATCTACAAACCTAGGAAAAGCAATTAATCTCATCATTATACCCACAACTCAAACCAAGGTTTTAGCACTGGGACCAGTTTCCTCTTTCCTCTCGCCATTGCTTCCTTTGTGCTCTTTCTAAAAATAAAGTATTGACCACTTTAAAAAAAGGAGGAAGAAGGAATACAAATCATTTCGTGCTCCTTATAGCACCAATCCAACCCAGCACAAAGATCCAGGTTCTGCTTAAGTATATTATAAGCCAAAATCAATGAGTTTTATCCAAGAACTTAAAGGTAACTGAACAAGAGCCTGACCTATTCAAGAGCCTCTCTGCATCAGTGTGGCAGAAATGGCCCTGGTTTTCCTCAGGCAAAATACCTCACATGCAGCAGGCTGAGCAGTACCACAAACTGCAGCTCATCTCTCACTCCCTTGCTATCCCAAAGACCCTGCTGTGAGAGATTTATTTAGACTAAGAGCAAATCATTTCACCCAAACATCCCATAGTCATCAAATGTCATTAGACATTGTAATCTCTGACTGTCACTGGCCAGACCTGGAATACCATAGGTACAACCTGTGTACTGTATAAATTACACATCTCCTGATGCTGCATAAGCCTGGGAGTAGAAGAGCCCAACGTCAAGAAACAGCTAGTATGGGTTTCCTCAGCATGCTCATCTCTGCCTGGAGAGAGCAAGGAACATTTAAGTATTCCCATGCCTCAATTCTCATCCACCCCCAGCCATTTTCCTTCACTCAGACACAGTTTATATATAAACATGTGAAAATTTGAAGTCCCGGTAAAGTCAGACAGTGCTGTGGACTCTTGAGACTGAGAACCCCAAGCCCGGTAAGAAAGAAAAGAAAGATTTCTATTTATCTTTGAGAATGTGACTGTCCTACAGGAACCTATTGTTGAGATTCAGGTAAATGGTTTGTCTTTGAAAGTAGTTTACTCCTTATGCTCTGCTATGGCCACAACAAAAAACAGTGAGTCTTTACATGCATCCTCAACACACACACACACGCACACACATCCTCTCCCTTTCAGTTGTCCCTGCACAGAATGCAACTGTGCACTCTGCAAAGCCAAAAGCTGTACACCTATACATTTCTAGCTGAATCTGCTTGTATTATAACCCTTTAGACCTGTACTGTCTGTATTATGTACTGCACTGGCAATATCTATTTAAATATTGTATTAGCAATAAATCTAATCATAATCGTCCACATAATCAGGGTCACATTTTTTGCATCCAACTGAGAGTCTTCTCTCTACTGCTCTGCCACTTCTACTTACTATGTAGGTCTGGAAAAAAAAAGCTGAACTAATAATTTATACATTTCTTTGTTTAAATATAACCAGAACAAGACTATTTCAATCATGTATTTTATGTAAGCCTACTAATGACAACCATCTAGGCTTTTCACCCCTTAATGCTAACAGGAGAGAAGGGTTCAGAAATTCTGTTCCTTTAGGAGAATGGGTGGAGAAATGGCAAAACATTTCATGAAGAAATAAAAACCACAAACATTTGAAAAACAGAATTTTCAATTCACATTTCTTACAAGTATTTTGAAGGATAGGAAAGGGAACAATCCCATGGATTTTTCTAGTCAAACAGGTGTGAAATGGACCCTTCCTTATATCACAGAGGTACCAGGGAGGCTGGTTATCTGCTTTCACTATTCTAAATATTTTAGCTTAGCCACTGTTACTCCCCTGCTTCTTTACTCCTCTAGTTTCCCAGTAAATAAGCCCCTGACCAGATGTATGCAAATACCACCTAGCAGGGATAGCGTAGACTTCTTATCCTTTTGGCAAGGTCAGTGTGGACTTCAACCACATTTCTAGGGAACTAGACACATCATCCTCTCTCATGCAACTGTAAAGTAGATTCTGTAAGCAATTCCTAATGCAGTGGAATCTTCTACTATTTAAATATTTTTTTCCAGAGCATAATTTAAACAGGATTGACCATAATTATATATGTTTTGGAAACTGGAAGAAACGTATGATAGGAAATGGATGTTTCCTGCTTCCCATCAACTTACTTTGAGGATCTTCAAAGAGGTCTCATAAGCTTTGAAAGATTCTGTTTTGCTTTTACTGATTACATCTTTTTAATACTAGAAGCCAAATTACCAGAGTTTACAAGTCAATGAGTCCATCACATTTTCTTCTCTATACAACAACACAGTATTGCATTGCAGGAGTAGCAATAAGCCAAGGGGTAATGAGTTTCAACTAAAAAAGAGTCAATTTAGACTGGATATAAGGATTAATTTTTTTATAGTGTGGGTGGTGCAATGCTGGCACAGGTTGTCCAGAGCAGTGGTAGATGCCCCATCCTTGGAAACATTCAAGAACAGGCTGGGCAGGGATTTGAAAACTTCGTCTAGAGGAAGATGTCCCTGCCCAGGACATCTGGAACCAGATGACCTTTATAGGTCACTTCCAACCCAAACTCCTCTGTGATCCTATGGTTCTGTCTATCTTTAGAAAAGTAGTGTGGACAAAAATGAGAAATAAAGTGACTGGCAACGAGGAGGAGAAATAGTACAGTGGTAAAAAAAAAAAAAAAAAAAAAAAAAAAGAGAGAGAGAAAAAAAGAGGAAAAAAGACAGAAGCACATCCACATGTGTCTTTCCAACTACCAGAAGATCATTGCATCTTAAGGATACTTCACATTGAAAGGAGGGAAAAACTGAAAGCAGCTTTGAAATGCTGTTAGCTGATATCTGGATACAAAGATGTTTAATTTTATCAGCACACCCTCAGGTCATTATTCCATAAACATTTCTGCAAAGATAGAAAGAAATTAAAATACATTGTAACATAAGAAGATGATTTTTTTTGGCTAAGCTATAGTATTACTTTGCAAACATTGAGACAGAAGATGTTAAAAACTTTCAGATTATGCATTAGCACTTATTTTAACTGACCAGTTACAAAGGAATTTTGGAAGCATATTACACATCATAGATTTAGGATCAGATTTAGCTATTTTTTATTGATATAAGGACCCAGAAGATTCACAGGTCACTTGTAGTTTTTATTTCCAAGGAAAGAAAAACAAGAAGGTTGTGAACAAAAGTCCTGCCAGTATTCAAACAAGGAGAATGCAATTGAAGTAGTGGAAATCAGAAACCAGACATGTGTAGTCATTTGAAGTTTCTGGCATACAGAAATAGGTCTCCAAAGTATGTCCTACCTCTTATTAAACCAGAAAGAGCTTGTGTGAGTTCCTGAGGGAACAGCGACAGCTGCTCCCAAGGACTGGAGAGCACTACAGGATGACATCCTGAGCAGCCCTGTCTGTTAAATTCTGCAGATGATCTAGGTGGCAACCTGTTCTTCAAATCTCACCTGCAGGCACAAGCAGGTTTGCCCAAATGTTAATCTGATCCTCTTTCCACTATTTAACTGAGATTCATTTGTTCCTTTCTTAAATGTTCTTTGGCATTTCTATCTTTATTCACTTCATGTCTTAAAGGCCATGCTCTGTAGAGATAGACACAAAAACCTCTGCTGCAGGATCATGTGCATGACTACTGCACCTGGAGACTGCACCAGTCTTTAGGAGAAGCATGAGGAATTGAGGATAGTCAGAAGCAGTGTTGATATCTGCCTCTGGATAGCAAAGGGTTAGAGCATAAAGCAAAAGGGACTGAGCAGCCTAAGAGGGATTAAGCCCACTCACTCTCTAAAAAGTGTTCTAAAGATCATGGGGTATGCTGGTGCAGGAGAGCATTCCTCCTTGTCCCCCTTGAAACTGAGCCACAGTGCAGCTGGGCATGCAGGAGCTACAGACACAGAGAACAGGCAACAAGGAACATCATTGCAAGCAAGTGGTTAGGGGCACTCCTCTGGGAGGCAGAGGGTACAAAGACCTAGCCTGTTTTCCCAGGTCTGTTCTGCATTTCCTTTAACCCACAACTATTGCAGTGACAAACTGAAGGGAATTTCATACTCTCCCAAGAAGTAGGGCCTAACCTCCTCTTCACAGTCAAGTAACTAACTACTCAGCTGAAGCCACACATTTCTTGCTGCTGTTACCTGTGGTTCAACTTTCACAGAAGGGATACTCTCATGGCCATACTGTATGGCCTTGCAGCTCAGGTATTTCTCTGAGATGAAAAGAGAAGTTTGGTCCTTGTCCAGCTGAGTGGACCCAGCATTCAAGGCACCCCACTGCCTGTAAGAGCACTGTGACTGCTCTGTGAAAGGAGCATCCCTCTGCTCCCCTCTCCCATGAGGTACCTGTCCTGAGAAGAAAGTTATGCAGACAAGCTCTTTGAGTACAGACTAGCACCAAGTATTTCTCAAAACTCTGCTATTTTCTTAGTGGAAAATGTAGGTGCCTTAATTAGGTGACCTGACTGACCATAAGAGGTTGTGCTGTTCTCAGAGCTGACACTGAATGGGAGGTGGTGGCTAAGCAGATGAGGAATTCACCTAATGCTGGTGTGTGTATTTGAAGAAATTTCCAGTTTCTTGAGCAGCTTCCAGTCCAGTACTCTCTCAGGTAAAGTCAGAAGAAGTTAAGACACACAGGCTCACAGACACAGAGTAATGATCCAGCCAGACTGCTATAAGCTTTTGGTTTCTGTTGATACAAACCAGATGTTGGTGAGATCTGAATTTCTAAGTTTGTTTAACTCCTTGGAGCATCATTTTAGCATAAACACAAGAGTCATCTTTTCTCACATCTCTCTTTTCCCTTGCATCAGACTTACCTCAGCTGAACAGGTTATTTATTGTCCAGCCAACTGGGAAATGTCAATTACATAGCATTGTCTGAAAACTTGGATGGAGGAGGGGGAAGAAAATCACTGTGAAATTTTCCAGTCAAAACTCCATTTTTGCCAGTCATTTGATCTGATACAGTGGTTTGCCACTGTCAACTATAGATCCATTGATAAGTTTAAGACCAGAGAAAAATCTTGCACTGTTCAGCATAGTAACATAAATGTAGATTTAATGTCAGGCTCATTAGAGACTGGTTTAAGATTTTAGTAAAATAATAAAATAATATCATTCTCCTCTCCCTTGTGATTTGTTTACTGCATGTGGAACAGGTGCTCAGAGAAGTTAAAAGAGATAACAGCTGTCCTATTTTACTTGCTTGAGATAGTATACAACCAAAATACAAAATTTAAACACCACCTAGAGCAACTCTGTGTAGCTTCACAACCAGCATAAAGTGCCTTGAGTTATGTCAGCACAAATGTAATACTGCTGATGCCACAATGAAATTTGGGAAGGAGCAGGTTGTGAAAGGAATGTTTCAAAATTTTAGCTTGCTGCCATGCACTTTGCTCCTACACAACAAAAGTGCACCTAGAAGTCTACCTAAAGCTACTCCATGGGACTCCAGAGTGAAGAGAAAGAAGTGTGCCCCTGGAAATGCCACCATGGTCAGCAAGAACAAGTCTCCCCAAGGTCTATCCCCTCTTACAGAGCAGGAATAGCTGAGCTCCATATGCTGTTGCGTGATGCTTGCCACTACGCTTTAGAAAACTCAGTCCCAAAAGTTGTGAGAGGAGGAACAAGCGAGACTAGCACCCATCCTGTGCCAACTCTCTCCCTTCAGGCTAGCTGGCCCCGATCCACTTTGCTCCCAGATGTCTGCAGCCTGTGTTTCTAGCTCACAAATGGGAAAAATTACCTTTTCTAAAGGAAAATCTCTTCAAACATGAAAATTGTGGGAAGAGGAAGACCAGAATAAATGGCATGGTGAAGTCTCTGACCAAAACAGCCTAAATTACACCTATAAAGTGAGCAAAAGTTGAGGAAAAAAGAACAGATGGATGACCTATAATGAATTTTTCATCTAGAAGTTAATAGTAATTTTTCTGCCATTTCCACTTATTGCTGATAAAATCTGTTGCTCTGCAATGCCTTTACATTTACAAATTTGCACAGATGTTTAGTGCAGTGCTCTTCAACAGCACAGTGCTGCCTGGGTCACAAGAAGTACAGGCAGGGAGGATTTGGTAGAACTAACTTGATTTTTTTCACTGGAACTGATCAATAGGGCTAGAAAATTTGTAGGAATTGTAACTGTCCACACTGCAAAGATCTCTTATCATGCAAAATTGGAGTGGCTCATGAAAATCAAATTTATTTTTACATTCATTTTCTGGTCATACAACCTATTCATATAAACATTGCAGGAACTTTTTTTTCTTTTAAATATATGAACCATCTCTCTCCCGTTCCCCCAGATTGGCAAGGATAATATATGTCTTCCAAATAGAAAAGCAGATTTAATGTAGCCAAGAAGAAAGTGAGTAGCTGAAGAGGCCACGTTCAGACTGGGAGGTGCACAAGCGTGCAGCAAGGCAGATCTGTAGATCACTGGCTTACAAAGCTATGGAGCACTTTGTGGTAAGTGGATGTGAAAGAGATGATGTTTGCAGTGCTGCAGATGCCCAATCCATTCAACAAGAAAATAATAGTAAAATCAGTCTCCTGGATCTGATGAGTCTGCAGGGATATGTACACATGTGCAAGAAACACCCTTCTTTTATTAGAATCAGAGAAGAGGAATTCTGAAAGTCCCCTCTTTTTGTGAGTTGTGGTCACAGTCTGGAAGAAATTGAGAATGACTGCATTAGAGAGCGTGTCTCTGGCACTAATCAATCTGGCTTCTTTTGTGACTGCTAAAAGGGCTGATAACCCATTTATATTGCCCATAGATCACTGACAGTAGTCCAGCAGGCTGACTGAACAGCCAGGCATCTGAATAATATTCAGAACGAGACGAAATAATTAGCTCTGGTCGCAGATTTCAAACACACATCTAACTAAAGCATATCCTTCTTTAAAAAATGTCCTCTTTCTGTCAGTGTTGTAAAAGTGCTGCTTGACAGACCTGGCCTCCCTTGGTCTTTATGTGTCTGACAGCCCTGATATGGCCAGCTACTCTGCAATCATTCCCATTTTTTAGCTGGAGGCTGACAAGTCCATTGAATTCCACTCAGCAATAGAGCATGTCTTCTGCTTCTGGGATTACTCACTTGCTTAGTGTTTGAGCAATTCTTAAGTGCTTTGCTGGAGCAAACCAAGCCACTCAGCACCACCTAAGACCTGGCATTGCAAACTTGGATTCTGCAGTTGTACGTGCAATACCTGACTCAGAGTTGCATTTAGGATAAGAAAAGGTGAAGGATATTCATAGATGAGTAGGTAAATCACAGAAGATTTGATGTAAAAAGGTCAGAAGCAGAGTTACACTGGTGTAATCTTTAAAGATAATAAAGAAAACATTCAAACCAGATGTTTTAAGAGATCTTACTCAACGCAGAATTAACAAAAGGGAAATAGTCCTTGTTTCAAAAGGGACAGGACATGCTGGAACAGCCTAACACACTGAGATGACAAATTTAGGTTAAACATCAGAACTTAACTATAAAATCACTTGGGGAGAATTTCATGCTCTGAAAAGAGACAGATAAAACCACAAGATCTGCAGCTATGCAAGAACCAGCGACATACCAGGGGACATGAACCAGAGCATGCTCCCACAAATGTAAGTGACCCCTTGTCTGGATCACCCAGGTTGATGCTGTACTTTTTTCTACCCATTGATAGACCAAGCTTCTTCTGTAAAAGGCAATGGGAATTTTGCCATTGACTTCCAAAGGAGCAGCAGCCCTATGATTTGGCTGTGTACAACTTCAATTAAAAAGTCTATGAATCACATCATTCTGCCCTTGGCAGATGACAGATGAAGACAGCGGGATAGGGAAAGAGCAGCTCAAGCAAATGGAAATAATTTTTTAAAAATTTTGTTTCTAAAGGAAGATACTCAGCATAATTTGTCCTTTTTTTTCTCCAATTCTGTTACAAATAACTGTCTGGTGTAATTAAAGTGAATTGCTAGCATCTTATTTACTTTTCTCTATGAACAGGTTTGATCCTTGAGATTTATTCACCACAGATAAAACTCATTCCCACAGAGAAAAGGTTTTCTTGTTCAGGGGTCATTGGAGTCCTCATTTAGCTTGATTTTGACAGTTAATCTGGGCTTTGACTAATGGCACACCCTTGTGAATAGGGCATGGGAAACCTCTCAGAAGTACTCCTGTGATGTCCAGTGCCCGAGAACACGACTGCAGTTACACAGAGGACAGTTGTACACAGCGTTTTCTGAAAGAACCTAGGAAGGACACAGAATAGTGCCACTGAACAATGATTGATGCTCAGATGGCTTTTGCTCAGCTCCAGGCTTCCTAAATGCCCAAGTGCCAGTCATTAGAAGGTGCCAATAGAGGTCAGTAGACATGACACTGCTGATTAAATTAAACTACATTAAAAATTGGGAAAAAAAAGCCACAAAAAACCCTAAGACCAAATGAAAGACCAGAAGGCTACAGGAAAAGCATAATGATGATGCATAATGGAGAGGCATTCCTGTGGGCTCAGAGATGCTGCTTCACAAGCCAAGCCACCCTGCATCCCCACCAGATCTGCCTCCTCACCTCCACCACACTGAGCAGTGCCATCTCAGGCCAGCCCTGGCACTGATGTCTCAGATTCTCAAGTAACTTGTATGTTTTGCTCACACTGATTTCAGTCAGATCCAGGTACATAAAGGAAGAAGCATTTTCAAGGACCTAGGCCTCAATTTTCTCTGTGCTAAACAGAGACATTTCCCTTCTCCCACGCTCTGTAGGGTCTGTTTTGATCTTCAAGGCCTTTAGAGTCCTTCCTTTGGGCATGTGCAATATTCAGCCCAGCAAGGCTGCAGCCCTAGAAAAGACTTCATAAACATGAAGCAAGCATATGATTAGTCAAAACAGAATACACATTCTAATTGTGATTTAGTATTGACCTTAAAATAGAACTTCCCTGAGACTTCAAAAGCAGTAGCTTGCTAGCTTCAGATAAGTACCCCAAATGACTCCAAACTTAGCTAGGGTCATTGCCAATAGGGCTGACTCAAAAGTACTGCAAAGATCTTTTCAAAAGTGTTTTCCTAGAGATAATATTACTCCCTGCCTCTTTTTCCCACTAGCATCCGTATTCCCTAGTGCTTCCCATTACCCAGTAAATTAATAGAGGTATTAAGATAACAACTTCTTTCTCGTAAAAACAAAAGCATCAGAGCTGCAGAAGTCTTAACTAGACTGAAACCCACTGATACAAAGCTGAACCAAGACAATGTGAGGTAAAACACTGAGTGCAGCAATAACCAGCAACCTGTTGTGGAGAGAAATATTTATTGCTTTTTCTTTTCTTTTATGAAGGCATTGAATCATGAAGGAGAACCTAAATATCTTCCACTACATAAATCCTTTTATCCACATGGTCTTCTTCATGTTTGTGCCACATGACCCCTGATAGTCTTCCTATTTAATACCCATAATCCACATTCTCTCTGCATAACACTTATAATCGTTGATACTGCACAGGGCAGAGTTTAGAAGCCTTGCAAGCCAAGACATTTTAAGTGATTTATACAGTGAAGTAGAATTTCCTCTGCCCACCTGCAAAAGCTGAAGCATTTCTGTGATTAAAGTTCATTTTACAAGTTTCCATCCATGTAGGGTTTTTCATTAAAAAAAATAAGCACATTAAAAGGATCCATATATATGTGTTTGCTACTCTAGTCTTCAGTGGGTCTTACAGTGTGCCACTTGGAAGAACAAATTTGATTTCATTTGAAACAGTCTGCTTGCTCCATGAATTTGTTTTAGCTGTAAATTTCTTTGTTACACTATAAACAAACAGAATATAGGGAAGGGAAATACCACACATGCACAATTTCTCCTTTAATAATATCTCTACACACACATTTTTATTGTAGAATTAAGAAACAATCTGTTCATTTTCATTAGCAATGTCACACTCCCAACAGCTATTAAAATCACTTCTTGAGAATCAGAGAAATTAGAGTAANCCAGCTCATACAAAACCATTTTGATAACTTACTCAGTCTAAACATGGAGCAACAAGATAGTGGCAAACATTTTCATTTTCATATCCCATTGTCTAGTACCTGAGCCATGCTGTCCCTTGTTAACTGAAAAGAACATCAGATTAATCAAAAGAATACCTATCATAGATTATTCAATTTACAACAATAGGAGAAATTATTATCAATGTTATAAAATTGCAGATGGTAATTCAAAGGTCTGCAAGGATTGAAGGCAAAGAAGCAATGCTCAAAATTCGAAATTAAACAAATAAAAGGCCGTATGGAAAATTAAAAGAAGCACCCCAACATTTAAAATAAAATGTGTGGAGTAGAATGTTGAAAAAACTAGCAAGAGCAGCAACTGTGGAATAAAAATTATTGCAGGGTATATAAACACTAGTTAGAGGAATAGCATGGCCTTCTTCCATCTTGGAAGGCTGTTATGTTACTAAAAGGCAGCAGTAAAAGATCAGAGCATTGTTAATCAGCATGAAAGGAGAAGATCAGCCAAGAACAGCAAAAAATAAATATATTTTTAATGGCTATTAAAAATCCTAGGTCTTCTGGCCAAGCAGGGAGTCTGAGATGTCTGGTTACCTCACTCTAGCAGGAGACACGGCAATTGAATTTACCCTTTGGTGTTTACACAAAGGAGGCCAGCTTCAGCAGCACCTGAGGTCCCTAGAAACAGACAGCACTGGGGAGCCTGGACAGCTGCTCTGGCTGCCCTCTTGGTGTTAGCTTGGTTAGACAACATCTTCATCTTCTGTTTGTACAGAGCAGCTGAATAACCCCGAGATACTGTGGCACTGAACCACCATTCACAACAACGGCTTAAGTCCACAAAGCCTGAATTCCACCTACATTTAATATAGTAGGTTACATTTCTTACAATGTATAGAATTTCCTACAAAATTCCTGTGCAGTTAATACCATGCCTCCATGTTTCCAGATGGGGCTGGGCCCTTTGAGGCACTTAAACAATAGAAAACACTGGAAATTTTAACTGCTGGGAGGACTTTCAGTAGAGTCCAGTGAATGAGGAATATGAAAAGCAACACATCAGGGTTTCAGTGACTGTAAGTCTCACAGATCAATTATGTACCCACTAGAGGAGCAGGACATGGGGTCACTGTGTTAAATAAAATATTGTCTAAATCCTACCCTCCTGGAGGAGGATCTCACTGCTGGAGTTTTGATATCCCCTGCGGTCATTCAGAAGCTTCCAGACACCTCTGCCACAAAGCTTCAGGCTAGACTTGTACCCAAACACCATCTTGCTAAGCATTTTTGGCAGGACAGCATACAAATGAGATCAGACTGCTAACTCAAACGTATTGAGTGTTGCTCAGTTACTGAAGAGAATTGCTCTGCACGAGTCAACTTTTCCTCACTCACTTTCTAACGCAGAAGTGGATCCATCTTTCACAGCAGTTTCTGAAGTGGAACAAAGCTAAAAGGTTTATTTCACAGGAGTGTTCAGTAACAGTAATGAAGTGCCTTGCATCACAGACCAGCTACTGCTGCAGTGGGACTTATTGCTGTACATGTGACACTGTGACCAAGGCGAGAGCTGATGGCACCCTTCTCAAGGGAAAGTAAAGACTGACAAATACAAGGTTCTAAAACATGATACTTCTTGGGAATCATATGCCAAAAATTGCCTCACCCATGGGTCATTTAATATGCAGTTTCATAGCAGATGTATTTTTCTAATGCTATTTACAGATCTCTCAAATTGTAAATTAAATTCCTTTTGTTGTTCAGACTTTTTTTCCCCCCTGCTGAAATGTAACACTGATATAAGTCTGGGTGTTATTTTAGGATGTCTCTAATATTTTTATTTTTATCTCTCACTGCTTGTTAAAGTTTTTCTGGCTCCCATTTAAACATCTGTGGAAAATACAAGTGGATTTACATTTCAATAAGAAATTTTCGTTGGTTATTTTTTCTTCCGAATAAATCTCTCCTCCTATTTTTATGCTTTCATGGGAGGAAATACAGTCTTCTTCTGCTGTACCTTAACTTTTTTTGGTTCTTTCTGAAACCTTTAAGCTAATTCCTCAACTGACTGGGAGAAATGAAGGATTCCTTTACTCACCTTATGCTTTGGCCACTCATTTTTAGCAGAATCTGAAAATTATATAGATTATATTCACAAGTAATATATTATTATATTTTTTGTGAAGGTTGCAATAACTGAGACAGCTTTGGATTTTTAAAACTCCATTTGTTGTTGAAGCATTAAATTCAGAGGTAGTAACTGCATTGATCCATGTGAAATGCAGCAGAGTCCAACCAAAGGCAGTTCAAGAAAGCAGCACTTAACATGCATGGCACATTTCAGCTGAGGTTCAGGGTCTGGATCTGAAACTGAACCAAAGCCAAGAATAATGCTCCATTTATTTCCATGGCTTTATTTCTCATTTAGATTAAAAAGGAAAAGAAAGAAAACACTAAATTGCTTTAAATCTCGCAGACCCAAATGTAGTCAGATCTGTGGAGTATAGTCCCACAGGTTCAGATTCAGGAAACAGAGCTTTAAGTTTCAAATGGCTGGGGTTTACATTTGATGGTGCACTTAAGGTGGTCTAATCTAGCACTTTACTGGATTATTTTATCTTAATTTTTACTATAAATTTAAATTGAGAGTCAAATGTTCTCGCCCAAATCAAGCAGCATGGCCTCACAATGTTAAAATCAGGATTAGTATTTTCAGGAACAAGGTGTTTTGGCAATTTCTACAAATCAGACACCGTGTAGGCTACAAGGATAAACTGCACATAATATTGCTTTAATTCATAACACCAGCAACAGACTACTCTTTGATAGTTATCATGTCCATTCTGTTTTGGTTAATTCTCAAATCTAGGCCTTTTCAAAGCCTCAAAATTCACAACATGAGATCAGAAATCCTTTGGAAGCAGACTTTACCACTAGTTTCTTAGGACTTCATGAAGTATGATCACATCCAGAATAATAATAATAAAAAAAATTAGAAGTGCTTCAGCATCATACTGCTTTAGCAGCTTCAGTTGTGGAAATAACCTGCACTTTGCAGCCAGGAGCACAGGTGAGTCACTTATGCCAGGCTGGTTTGTCTGTCTATGGTCTGTGCCACCTCAATCCAGTGCTTGATAAAAGCAAGTATCTTATGTGTATTGTAAAAGATGACTTATTGCAAGATCTTATCACTAATCTGTCTGCTTGGGCTCCTGTCATCCCCCCTCTGCAGGACAAAGGCAATGATTTCCACATTCACCTGGAACTCTGAAAAGCATCTGTAGGACAAAACCTGTTTGAAAAGAGAGAAATTTGTGCATCCTGACAATATAAGGCTGTAAAAAAATTGCCTGAGGGAGGTGGTGAGAGAAAAATAGATCTTGTGTTTCTTATTTATCTCTTTTTTTTTTCTTCAAAAGGCTAAATGTACACGGAGAAGCACACACAACCAGACTAATCCTGCAGCCTCTAGAAGATAACTAACTTCTGGGGAATCCTGTTTGAGATAGGAATATGTGGAGAGCTCCCATGTGCTTTTGATGACAGCACATTTCTTCTTCCTCAGGTTTCTTTACTCACTGTGAAAGACGAGACTTCAAGATTTTTCACTTCATGAACACTGTAGGAAAAATTGAAAATGTGGTCAATCCTCTGGGAAAATAAACCTTTACCTTCTTGCTGTTTTGTTGCTTAAAAGACTTTCACCTAATTTATTCTGATTGCTTGACTCTTATAAATTACAGACCAGATCTACAGCATCTAATAAATTAGTGCAGCACTGCTAACCAAGGCAAGTTCTTTTGTAGGAGTCTAGAGCTGAATGCTCTGTTGCCTTTGGGTATGTCTTCTGCAGTAAGCAATTTCCCCAAGCTGTTTTAATTGCTTTAGAGTGTCAAGATATTTTGCACTCTATTAATGAGATTAGCTTTATTACATTTATCTAAAGTTTCAACAGATGATGTAATTTTAAATTATTAAAGCAATAAAATTAAAGAGGGTTTTTTTTCATTAAAAAAAAACAGGGAAAAAAAAAAACAAACCTACCAAGCCCTAACAGGTTTGCCAGCATTGTAAATTGAAAAAGAAGCAGTCAGAACTGGCAAAATATTCAACATGGATAAGGCAGGTTATGACTGGGAAATATGGAAAAATATTCATCCAACTGCATAATGACTTAATAAAAATACATACTTTACACTGTAAAGTATGTATTTTACTTTACACTTTTACTGCAGGCTACTATGTCACCATTTATACTTGTAAAAACAATCTCCTTTTATCTCTCCAGGCTGTGGAACATCTGGTAAGCAGCTTCCATTCTGCATTCTTTGTTGCCCACTAAAACTTTAGGGTTTGAGGAAAGCCCATTACCCAACTTGCCCCTAAAAAGTAAACATTTTAAGAGATCCACCAAAGTGTCTGAGGATAATTCACTTATTTATGGACATGCTATTAACTTTATAGTTCAAGCCAGTTCTGCCTCAAAGGTTCTGTTTCTGATGGTGGGAAACCTGTTTTTCATGGCAGATGAATAGGAGGGAGGATAGCCCTTCTTAGAAGGAAAGCTTTTAACAGCTTTTGAGAACTGAGCTGTGCAGTGCAACTCAATCATATGTAGTAAGCAGACCTGAAGACTGAGCTTCTTGAAAATATTTCCACCATGACTGTCTTTGGAGGGGAATTTTCTCACAAGCATTTTCTTTCTAACTTTTTTTTTTTTAAATATCTCTCATTAAAAATATCAACACCCAAAACTTTTTCTCTCTGACCTGCCACATCAGTGTCCTTCAGGACAGTCATGGTCTTCCTCATTTCCCTCATCTTGTCATGCTTCCTTCAGTTTCTCTCTGGTCATACCTGTGAGTGACAGTAGGAAAGCTATGGGACAACCATGGACCTGAGCTGGCAGGTCAGATCCAGAGGGTCTCCTTTGGAGCTTTGCCTGATCTTGTTTAAAAGTGGAGGACATGGGAGTGGAAAAATAATATGCTGTAAAACAAACCTAAAGATTTAGTGCAGCTACAAATCTCCCAGTATTTTTACATTCCCTTTGCCCCAGAGAAGCAAGTTTTGAAACAGTAATATTTTTACATGGTTCAACATTTGCCCAACTTATTCCCCACACAGAAAGGGTAACTGGGTGTCATGAGATGGCAGGAGGCAGAAACACCTCTGGAGCACCTTTTCCTTCCAGGCTTGCTTCTGAGTCTGTCCCTGGGGCTCAGTTCTTACCATGCTCAGCAGGATCTCAGCCCGGGGACCTGCTGGGGGCTTAAGCAGCAAAATTTTCACACCTGTCTCTGCCCAGCACTTCCAGAGGACCCATGCCAAGGCCATATGAGGGATCTCACTGGCTCTGAGCTCTTTTCCCTCCATAGACTCCTAGGTCTGGCTATGGCCCCACCCCAGAGTAAGTGTCCAGTGGCAGCCTGATGAAAAGCTGTACAGGGACAGTTGCTATGACAGGAAAACCTCTGAGTTGCAAACAGTTTTGTTTTAACAGTCTGGGCAGGATAGGTCAAGTAATGGCATGGTCCTAAGGCTGAAAGGCATTGGAGTTGCATCATTTCTAGACGTTGCAAAAGGACACTGGAGCATGAATCTGAAAAGGTTTGCTTCAAATTAGCATTGGAAACATATGTACAGGTTCTCAACTGAGCTCTTAAGGCTCATACCATTTGTTATACTGGCACTTCCCGCCCCTGGCTTTGTTTAAAGCTACCCAGATGTGCAGTGTGACAGAGCCCCAGACATAAGGCATGCACATTTACTGCTCTGCCCCAGCCCTGCACACTGTCCAGCAGGTGGGACTGCTGAAGATCACATATGCTGGTGGGACCAAATGAAGACTAGGAGGGAGATGCTCTGGGTCAAGAGGAAGGGAGTTTTACTTGTTTTAATAACTAACTGGTGGAATTCTCTGGAGGGAGCCCATGATGCCAAGGAGAAGGTACAACTGTCTGCTGTGGCCTCCCTGCCTTTCCTTACTCCCATCTCAACTGCCATTTCTTTCCTGACTTTGAAGAGGAGAAAGGAAGAAAATCCCTCTGTTGCTCTTATGAAACAAAACTCTCCCTCTCCCTCATGCCCTGCACTTTGGATGAGAAGAAATGATGAACACACAACAACCCCTCCCCTGGGGCTCCCGGGCAGGGTGAGGAGGCACCGCTGGCACAGGTTTCCTTGTTTAACTTACAGGATCACATTTAGGTCTTTAGCTTTTAGCCTGTTTCTTTTTAAGAGAATATACTGGATAAAAGTCATTCCTAAGGCAAAAAAAGACATTTGGCTTTGAGTTTCAGTCAACTTATTAGTCCAAGCTGCTTGTGGTACAATTGTAATTGTGCCAGCTATCTAGTTAAATGTCCAGCTTGCTCTGGTTTTGTCTCTCTACTCTCTCCTCAGAGTAGCTTGTAGCTGTATAGAAAAGAGTACAAATCTTAGCACTTGGAGGAGACAAGAAAATCTATTACTGTTAAGTCCACAGGCTTTGGTATTTAAAGGGTAGAGTAGTTTTGATCTGCATGTGCTGCTTTTAAAATGTTCTGGTTTGTGATTATTACTTCTAAATTACCTACTGGAATGCAAACATGAAAAAAAGGAATCATTCAGCAGAGAATGTCAGCAACAGCAAAACACTAACAGAGGACTAACAATTTACCTGTAAGAAATTATCAGAAAATGGGTTCCAGCTGAATAAATAAAGTGAAGTATTTTTTGAAGTTTAACCTGCAACACTGTTACAGATCTAGGGAAAAAAGGAAAAAAAAAGACTCTTGGTCTGTTAGCACAGCTACTGGGAAAATTACAGGTCTGGGCAGGGGATCTGGGACATTCTGCCTCCTCTTAGGAGCTAGGCTGGAGCTCTTGGCAGCACATATATCCCTTCCTAGATCTCCAGGAGACTTCTTTGTGAACTCTGATGGCGATTTCCAGGCATGTCTTTATTTGTAGACTCCCTAAAATATTAGGCTGGAGAGACAGAGTACTACCTTACATCCACTGGGCCACTGGGCTTGTTTTCCTTACCTACCATTTACTAGCCTTCTCAAGGCAGGCCACAGGCAGAAAAACCATTGCTCTTGTCCCCTTGTTTGTGGCAGCAAGGGAAGACAAAGACAGTGGCAAAGCAGAGAAAGCATACACCCATCACAAGCAAAACTCCAGGATGGGCAAAATTTGAAAGAGAATCCTTAAAGAGCTTGCTTAGGACTGCCCTAGGAGCTGCAGTGGCTGCTTTTACACTGGGAGAGACTCTCTTAGGAAGGTCAACAGCATGGTAGATCTATGAGAAATGCCAGAAGATGCTATACAGGGAGGCCTCTTTCCTCTGGTATAAGACTTGTATGAGATCAGCCAGCCAAAAAAATTGTTCAATAATGAAAGCTGCTCTCTTATCATTACAGGAACATGGCCATTCCTGCTCTTCTTCAGCCTCTTCTGAAAGAGAAGCTATTCAATAATCTGCAAATATATAGAATATCAAAGTACCCATAAAATACAAGTGAGAAAGGGTACATTTTTCTGGAATTCAATGAAGGTTAATTCACTGTTTTCAAACAAAGCAATAACAGCCCTCTTCAAAGCAGAAGTATCTCATCAGTGCCCACAAGGACAGAGAGAGAGCTTTGTGATTTCAGGACTAGACCCTTTGGGAATGAATTAAATAGAAGGCTGTGTTATTCTGATAACATTCTTCTGTATATTTCAGTCTCCATTATGCTCTGGACACAAAACATTTAATTTAATTAGGGATAGAACAAGAAGGCCATGTTATGGTTTTGGTTTTGAAGAACTACAATAGTCAGGTTGTGATTTGCACAACCCAAATAGAGGATGGTTTAAATCTAGGTTCCATTTTTAGCCAAACCACCCAAGTCCAGCGGGGATAGAAAGCCCAGATAAAAGGGTTTGAGTTTAGTTGCATGTCTATAATGGACAAACTGGAGCGGTTTGGGTTTAAATGCTGCAAAACCTCATCACTCAGGTTTTGCAAAAACAAAAACAACTTGGGGTTGGTTTGGATGTCATTCCATTTTATCTGAATCACTAACTGTGGGGGAGGGGATGGGGTTGGTTATGCCCCATCTCCAGCTTTAGCAGCAGCTTTAACAGCACTGTTGCAAATTTTCCTGTGACTTTTCAGGAGACAGAGGAAAACAGCCAGAAAAAAAAAAAACAAAAAAACCCAACCCAAACAAACAAAAAACCACCACAACAACAACAAAAAAGTTTATCAAATCAGTTTAGGACTCAGTTTTTTGAGATGCTAAGAAATTGTGCAAGTTATCAGGCTAACACAGCTGCTAGCACCTTTAGAAAATCTTGACAGCACAGAGAGTTTTGTAGGGGTCTGAGCCAGCAACACTTTACAAGTCAGGCTCTTGACTGGCAGAGCTGTCACCATGCTCTTGAAGTTTGAGAGCCAAGGATCTGCTCCACTGAACCAAATTTCACTGCTGTAACCAATCATGTAGGCCCCATTCATAAAGTCAGTCAACTTGGATAGAAGTAATTAGAGCTATAAAACATTAGAGATTTAGGAATTCAGGGGGCATTTGAAACTGAGATATCATATTCTCTGAACTGAAACATTAGCACTGTCCAGTACAGGACATGTGTAGGGAATGATTAGAAAAAAAACATCTGATTGACAATTATGAAACAATTCATTTAAACAATGCTATTCATAGAGTAATTCAGTATTTTTTATTATTCTCTCTTCTACTTCTGTATTGATTTTTCTCAAATGCAAGTTCATCTTTAAAGCAAGTTGTGAACTTTTTCAGAAATAATCCTAGTTGTGTCCTCTAGAAATAATTTCCCTCCTTTTTGATTGCTCTATTTTCAGTAAATTAAAAAATAATATATTTATATAAATGTATATTTATATGAATATATATATTGCAAATTTTATTAAGAATTAGACACAAGCAGGTGAATTTAGGTACTCCTTTTATTTGGACCAGAGAAATGTCAATGCAAGGTTCATTGTAGATACTTCCTTTGCTTAAATCAGTGTCAAATCAGTTCCACAATCAACAATTACTTGTCAGCATAGAACTATCAAGTAAATAAATGAGACTATATTAATGAAAGATAAAACATTTCTGTGATCTTCTTCCTATCATCTGATCACTAGATCCCTCTTCTTATACTGCTGTATCCAAACCCTTCTTTCACACTCAAGTCCTGCATATTAATTTCCTGAAAATGACTGCTTCTTCTCCAGAATCTGAGACTAGGTGATGATTACACAGACCATCTGGTAGAGCTGGGCCAGCACACACATCTACTCTCCAGTTTCCCAACCAATCTCCTCAGTACATCCATGTTTCTGAAACGCTCGAGTCCATAAAGGACCACAAAGTGGTTCTTTGTCTGGAAGACAAAGTGCATTGGAGGCACATGTGCTCCTTGTCATATTCATTCTTGGTCACAGTGACTATATAATACATTGATCTATCTTATTGTAGCTTGCCTTATCCATTTTCTGTATTCTTTCAGTGTCTCTTGTTTATGCATTATTTTTTTCTTTCTCTTTTCTTTCGCCTCATTTTTTCCACTTTCTCAACTAACTTCAGACTATGTCCTTTTCCCTCCATCTCTTACTACAACTCTGTGTCCCTTCTTTCTCCTTATATCCTTTTTTATATATGTATGTATATATATCCTTCATATCAAATGCCCATCTTAACCCCTTCACATGGACCCCTGACCATTATACTGTTGCACTATAATGGCAGCAAATTGCTCTAAAGAGTTGCATGTCCCCTCACACAGAAACCAAGGATTGCTTTGTAGCTTCTGTAATTGTTTCACACACTGCATTCATCCCTACAACCCCAGAAATTTTTAATACTTATGAGAAGGAAGACTGTTCTTTGTAATTGTAATTCCTAAACCAGATCTTATGTTGACATATTCTGGCATAACTGTCTTACACAGCAAGAATTAAAACTTGAATTTTTTCCAATTTCCTACCTAAACTTCTTTCAGACTTCCAGTAGCACTTCAGAGTCAGTATTGAGTAGACTCAAAAAAAAAATGAAAACAGAAACAAAAAGGTGGATAATCAGAGAGACCTTCTTTTTGTAGATAGCAAAATTAAAAAAAAAAAAAAAAAAAAAAGGGAAAAAAGCTTTGAGACGGAGGGTTTTTAGTTTGGCAAATTTTGTCTAAAAGGGTTGTGGGCATGGGTTTTTTCTGCCTTTCACAAAGGAAATGAAATGCAAACGAGTCTCCTTTATAACTCATTTGAGACTTTTTAAACATTGAGAACTCAAGAATTTCATTACTAACATTCCCATGGCAACTGTAACTTGTCCATACTGCACATGTATATGGCATCATAAAAACTAACACTCCAGGCAGCAATAGAAAATTTCTGAACAATGCTTTTGTACTGTGTCAGTTATTGCAGAAATTAAGATGCTGATTCCATCATATATGTTGTATCAAAATGTCAGCCAGAAGGCTAAAGCAATATTGGATAATTTTCTTAAGCACTAAGGCGCTCTCTTAACTTCCTGAGAGAAGTTTCCTTAACTTTGGCATCATCCTTGAACACTCTCCACCTTCACTCACACACTGTCCTTGTCTCTGTCCACTACCATAAACCATGAGGTGAGGAAAAGTTGCAGGTTTGTTACATGCATGGGAGGATGCAAAAGGCTGACAGCACATCTGCTGGGTTCATCACTGACCCTGTTTCACAGGAACATGGGCCATAACAGAGATGTCATTAATCACAATGGCCAACTCTTTGGTCCTACCTGCAGATTTGAGATGTTAGATCCTTCTGTGACTTGAAATGCAAAGCTTCCCCCAGTCTATGGGTTGAACTCCTCGCTGTTATGCACAAATTCAATATTCAGGGCAGTTAATAAAAGTGGAAACAGAGCTTTGATTTTCTTTCACATGGCCTCAAGGTTGCGCTTGACCATCAAGCAGGAAGTTTTGTCCAGTGCATCCACATTTAAAAAGTACTAATAAACCTTCAGTGAGATGTATAGTGTATTGTGAGCAAGTCATTGGGATATTGTCACCAAATGGAAATATGAAAATATGGGAGACTTCTGCTCCAGCAGTGGTTTTGGCAGTTGTGTGACTGTCGCTGGCTTGAAGCACAGTACATGACTGGCACAAAGAGCTATTCAGAGGAACAAGGGAAAGGAAACACTGTATATTTCACATATGATTTGACCTTCCATAATCAAATTTGTTAATAATAACCAGTAAATAGCTGAGTGGTAATGAAATGATACAGAACATATTCTGTGGAAATTTTTAGACAGCACCAAAATTCTCATGCTGAGCTCTGTAAAACACCACCCTTTTAAGGGGGAAAGAAGCCATTTGAAAAACAGCCTTCCCATCCTCCCTTTGATCACACGCAGCAGATGGATTCAGTTATGGCAAAATCAATGGAATGAAGAAAGGAATTAAAAGTAATCAGGTAGCTGAGCACTAATACATCCAAGCAGTAGAGTCAAGGCAGCAAATGAGGACGTATTGCCAGTGATTGGGGGCTGAATAGAGACAGTGAGAAGGAGAAGAAGGAAAGGAATTTTGGGGAAGGAAACGGCAAAGCAGAGCTAGAGGCAGACTCCCAGTCTTGGAGTTTTCCTGAGCAACTCTGTTCAAAGACATAACACAGGCAAAGTACAGCTGCTCCTACTGGGGAGCAAGCTTACCTGGCCTTGGCCACTAAGCATGGCTTGGGGGACTCCCCCAGCAAACTCTGCCTGGTGCTGGGCAGGCAGGAGACCTTGGGCCTGAAGGTACATCTACACACAGAGACCTAACAGGCATATAGAGATAAGATTGAGCAGGGCAAGTCCACTGAAGGCAAATAAAGACTGTAAGAAGTGAAGATGAAAGGAGAAGTAATAGGCTAGTCTGATTGTTTAATCAGATAAAATAAATTAAAGCTCCATGAACTGATGTTTGGTGATTCTTACAAATATATATATATATATATATATACATATATATGCATGCACATGGGTGTGTGTGTGTACATACATATATACATATATATATATGTATATATACACATACACACACACACACGCACACTTCTTATATATATATATATATATATGGTATATCATAACCCACGTGGTGAGGAAGGTCAGAACAAATTATCATGGTGCTTTCAGCTGGCCTTGCACTTCATGAATCTCTGAATATATGAATTCATATTTGAAAGCACAGCCCTGTCTCATGCCCAGCAAGATCAGCTGTGGCTCCAGCAACACTTCAGAAGGAGTCACACAAGAAGAAGCCAAGAAGGAGCCACACAAGGAAAGTCACAACCAGCCAAGCAGTGAGGCTATTGCACTCACCTTTTATGCTACCATTGAAGAAAAATCTGAAGCATTTCCCAGTATTTTTTCTGTTCGTAAAAAATAGCTGCAAGATCCAAGTCTCAGCATGGGGATGAGTATCCAGGCCTGCCTGGTAAGGTTCTGTTCTGCAGCTGGCCATTTTCACTGCTTATCTCACTGCCACCACACAGTTTTGTCAGCACAGCGCTGCTTCCTGACTAGTGCACTCCGTGACTCTCATCTGCTGTCCGTGCATCATGGAGACAGCACTTTGTTTATGCACACACATGCACGTGTGACACAGAGCTCCCTGGCACTGCACCTCTGCTTTGACCTTTTCCCTTTGTTGGCTTTGATCAGACTTCAAGATTTTTTGTTAAGGCCTTGCTATCTACCCAAAATATTCAGGAAGCGTGATAAGGACAAAGCAGTGCAATGCTAGCTGAATAAACCAACAAACAAGCAAGAAAACAAACCCAAACCATCTCTAAATTTTGAATTTTGCTGCCACATGATTCTATTTTGGCTACTGTTTGCAACATTTAATGGTAACCACACTGGTGGCTGAAGAGCCTGGCTGCAAATCCAAACCCCTCTCTAACTTTACTGTGTTCTTCCAGATAACCTCATAATGCCCTCTCCTTCATATTTCTCCCCATAGATCACTGCATTTGCATTTGTAATATTTGAAATAATAAACATTGGGGTTTTTTTGGTGTTGTTTTTTTTTTTTTTTTGTCTGGCTGCCATGGAAACACTGCAGCCACATCACCCATGTGCGCATCCATCTGCTGCCTTTCCATTCAATTCAGGCCACCTCTGGAGCTGTGTGCTGGCTGTTCCCCAGGCTGGCTGTGGAGGGAAAGGGTGCCCTTAGCACGGCTGGGTGAGCCCACACGTGGGCAGCAAGCCAGAGCTGCCCCACTTCCAGGAGGGTTCTGGTCAGGGCTGGTGCCTGCTCAGCCGTGGGATTCAAAGGGAGACTCCTTCATTTCTGCCCATGAGGAGCCAAAGTTGTTTTTAAAGGGAACCATGTAAATCCCAGTGCCTCTTGGAGCGGCTGTGGCCCCAGCTGGGCTCATCTGGGGTGTCAGGAGGGACATGGTTGCTCTTCACAAACAGGTCTCAGAATGACCCAAATGCAAATGAGGCTTTCAGAAAAGCCTGTGTCCCTCCTCCCCCAGCACCCCTGTCCTACCAGAAAATGCTTTGGCAAGACGGAGGAAGCTTGTTGGTTTCATTGGCTCATATTTTTGTTGCATTTGAGAGACCTAGGCAGAAATTAGTTATGCTCATCACAGAAGGTAGTGTGAAAACGAAAATGAAAATTCCTGCCTCGTATATGCCTCTGTCACTTCTCTACGAGGTGCATAGGTTTTCTGAAGTGCTGTCTTCCTTTGTGTTGCTGGGGTTTTTGCACAATAACATGCTCAAAAGCCTCTGACAGTCCACTTAAATATAAACAGCAAACTAGATCTACCCAGACATAAATCTCTTTATGCTTTCAAATAAATTTGCAGTTGGAAACTGAATTTGAAGCCATACAGTTATCTTTTGATTTTACATTACACTTCTGAAAAAGCAGTGATTGCCTAGTTTTCTACAAACGATCTTGAGTTTATTTCTGAAGTTATCATACACTGAAAATAAAGAATGAAGGAGAAAATGTGCAAGAAAATATCTGACTGACACTTCATGTGCTGTGCAGTGCTCACCCCACCAGCCAGGAGGACTAGCTTTCAGTAAAGGACTCCGACCTGTAAAGGGTTACATCACTGAGAGGGATATTTCCTCTGGGCTAAAATCTTGGCAGAAGAGGTCTTACAGCTCACACTTAAAAACAATAGCTCTGAAAAGAGCAGGTAAGAGAGGCTGAGGTGTTTTTAGAACTCTGTTATATCCTAACACTTGCACAATGACTGTATCCTGAAAGGGGTGGATTTTCTGTCTTTCTAAGATCTGATTGATTTAGATTAGAATAGTTATTTGGTTTTCAAGAAAGAGTTATTGTTCCCATGTGCAGCAATTTTTATATGGCCAACAAAGCTGTGTGATGTTTCTAGCATATGGTGCGAGTGCCTTTAATGGTTGGACTTGGTGATCTTAAAGGCCCTTTCCAAACTAACGATTCTATGATTCTATGATTTACTTGACAGCTCACTTTATATTTGATCCAGAAGCTTGGGTTAGAAGTGGGAAAACACAAGCAGTGATTAGAAACTCTTCAGCTCTCACCTGGCTCTTCTCACTGACTCCCTGTGTGGCTTTGGATGCTGAGCTAGAACAATTTTTTAAAACAGCCTCTGAGCAGGACTGCTGAGCCTCTGGCTAGTGTGAGACACTGCAGGCCTTCTCTTAACATTGCTGTAAAAAGTCAATTGTTTTTTTTTCTCCTGAAGTGTTCACCTAACAACTTAAATAAAAGTTACAGGCCCTAAATATCAGTATCAGTTTCCCCATTTCAGAATGCAGTATGCTAATATAAATCTGCTTCATCAACAAAGACTGAGAATCAACTATGTAAAATCTAAACAAAGCTTTGATGTTCACTTTGAATCAGTTCATACTTAGTCTCTATTATTTCAATACAGAATTAAAGTCAGATTGAATCAGGATGTACATGTGCTATATAGACAGCATAAGGAGGCCTTCCTTTGCTGGCAATCCAGAATGGTCTTTTTTTCAGCCCAGTTCTAATGGCATTTGATTGAAGTGTTTACTGCAAGTCCAACAAGTCCCAGCTGCAAGAATCCTTACTCAAATGTACAGGTTGACTGTTGCCACTTGCGCCAAGCAGCCTTCATACAGGATTTGTGGACAGCTGGGAGCTCAATATCCAGTCAAACAAAGTGGCAAGGCAGTAGGAAATTGCTAAAATCTGTGATCTACTACCAAATCTTATAGAGCCAGCAGGGGTTTAATAACTCCTGATTGTATCTGCAAAAGAAAATTCTTCCTGCATAAGCTGTCTCTGAATAAAGCCACATTCTGGCGATTGCTTCGGATGACTTCACTTGCACGAATCACAGGCACTCACTGATTTTCATTGTTGCTCTGCTGTGTCTGCATAAAATGGTGGGGTTATGAAAGAGCTGCCCAGCTTCCTTACAGAAAAGTGAGAAGTGTCCAGAATGAGAGCAATTCAGAAAACAAGTGTCATGAAAACAATTTGCAATTTTACAGGTGACCAACCACGTGGAAACGTTTGTTCCTCTCAGGTCTGCCAGTCACTCCTCAGGGACTTCTCCTCTCGGTTCTCACCTGTCAGTGCTAAGGTGAAGAATGTTTTGTTTTGTTTCCAGCATTGTTATCCAAGCAGGCAGTGTTTGGAGAAGTTTCTGGGGCTGAGATCTCTTTACAAGTCATTGTGCTGGGTGCTGCTCCTTGACAAGGATTATTGGTGGGGCTGTGAAGAATGAAATTCATCCCCCTCATCTGCATCATCACACAAATTAGACACTTTTCATAAAGAAGATATTAAAAATATAAAGCAGTAAATCTCTATATAAGGATGATCAACTGTATAGCGTAGCATAAGGGCCAATGCCATGCTGACCACCTCATGACGAAACAGCTCCTTTGGCAAGTACTGTCTTTTTACAGGCTGTCTGCTCCTGTAATCCTAGAATTGTTAGGATCCCCATATCTCCGGGGTTAAGGAGACATGGGTCCTTCAAAAGCAATTGCCAGTTTCTGAGCACAATTTTCAAAGTACCTTTGTTTCTAAGCCCTGGTCATTTTGAGTGGTGCTTAGAGACCAAACACATGGTCAGGTCACTCAAACTTGTCCAGCCAGGAGTTACCAGAGGTTGTGCATAAACTGAATGACAGTAAGTGTCTGGGTGCACACAATGCAATTTGACCTAATTTAAGCCTCTCGTGCTATGAGGTAAATTCAGAGCTGCCACAGACTGAGAGCAGGCACACGAGGAGGTAAGGCAGCTTAGTACATGGTAGCAGTTACATGGTAACCTGCTATGCTGCAGGGGTTGTGAGGTTGATTGGGCTCATAGGTTCCCAAATCTCTTTGCAAAATTGAACATAAGCACGCCAAAAAATACACAAATCTCACATGTATGTTGGCAGCCCAAACTCAGCTTTGTGAGTGCCATGATAACTTTGGATGCATTTTCAGAGATGGCTGCTACCAATAATCACAATGCTTGGAGAAAAAGGAAAAAGCATGCATTAAAAATTAAAAGTAACTCTATTTCTCCTTCCCTCAACTGAAGGAATTATGGAACCTTGCAACTTAGCAGCTTCCCTCAAATAGTCACAGTGAGGAGGTAACTTGGTAGTGGAAAAACTGAATTACCATGTACTTAACTTAATTTTCAGAGAGGTTTCTAAGGAAGTTATCATGTAATTTTCATAACAAAGTGTGTAATATTCCTCTTTTTTATTGAATAGTAGCCTCAGGTCTATTGCTAAATCACATGCTACAATAAGGCTGTTGTTTTGTTTGAATTTAATTAATAGACTTAACAAAAGGACACCCTGGCAGAGCTTGTTTGAAGTGGAAAACTGCTTACATCCCATGAAGCTCAAAGAAAATATAATTTATTATACAGTCTTCTCAATGCCTTCATAAGCATTGTCTATGTTCTGGAAAATCATGTCAATAAATCAGCACTAACTGTTGTTTGAAGGTCAGGCTAAAAGTTCTGTTTTTCTTGTAGTTGGCTTCTGTAGGTGAAGAGATATTTGGCTTCATGGCTAGACATTCTTGGAATTAATTTTCCACCAATTCTTACGCTACTGAATGTAAAATATTTCTGCCTTTGAATCTGTCACATCATTCTGAGGAGCTAAATCTAATTGCCACCTCTTTGATATATTTATTTTAGCATTTCTGTGGCTTTTTAATTCTTGTCTGTATTCTTTCCTTTTCCGCCTTAGGCACTTCTTTTTCCTTTTTATTTGTTTTTTTTTTTCTGGCTCCAAAGACTCTTCTGAATCTAAGTACCTTGTTAGGAGCCAAGCTAAAAGCAAAAATTGTGAGTGAAGCTTCACCACTGTGTGCTGACTTCCTTATTACTGTAGAAAAGGGTCTCACCTGCCCCACAGGACTGAGAGGGGGAGTGTGGGTGGCTGGGTGGAGATGCAGCCTCAGGAATTTACTTCAGATGTATAACAGTCTCAGTGGAAAGAGGTGTAGTGGACATCTGGAGACAGACATGTATGGACAGGGGCTGATGAGCAGGATACAGAGGAGAGAGCGACCCTGCAAAGTTGGCTGGCTGAGGGCTTCCAGGCTCTAGCTGTGGGCTCTGCGAGTGCTGTGAAGGGCAAGAGGCCATGATGAGAGGCTAGCAGGCCAGGTGACGTGGAGTCTGGATGCCTGAAAACAAGCTAAAGGTAATTACAAGGATGCAACTCCTCTGTGATCTCATACAAGAAGCTGCTGCTGGGAAATGCGGTGTGCAGGACCTTAGCACAGTTTCTCTCCCACCACATGGGTTCACTCAGCAAACACCCCTTGGAACCAGTCCTGGGAGCCTGGATGCACCAGTGCCCACGGAGCCCTGGCTGTGCAGCCCATTTCTTTGCTCCCTGTGATGTGTCAAGCTGTCATCACTCCCACCACAATAGGAATGGCACCATCCTTTTCGCTACAGCCACCGAGGCTCATCTCACCTACTGCTGATGAGCTCCATCTTAGGCCCTGTGCTCTTCAACATATCCATTAACAACTTGGATGCAGGACTGGAAGGGATACTAAGTAAGTTTGCCAACAATACTAAATTGGAAGGAGCTGTTGAGTCCCTCAAAGGGAGAGAGGCCCTGCAGGGAGACAAACTGAAGTTTAGCAAAGACAAGTGCCAGATCCTGCACCTGGCATGGGGCAACCCTGAATGTACATACAGACTGGGGAATGAGATGTTGCAGGGCAGCCCCACAGAAAGGGACCTGGTGGTCCTGGTTAATAGAAAGCTGAACATGAATCAGCAGTGTCCTGGCAGCCAGGAGGGCCAAAAGTGGTGGTGAATAAGGCACAGCATCACCAGCCAGGCAAGGGAGGAGATGGTCCTGCTCTGCTCTGCACTGGGGTGGCCTCACCTTGAGTGCTGGGGGCAGTTTTGAGCACCACAATATAAAAAAGAGATTAAATTATTAAAGGCTGTCCAAAGGAGGGCAACAAAGATGATGAAGGGCCTTGAGGGGAAGCCATATGGGGAGTGGCTGAGGTCAATTGGTCTGTTCAGCCTGGAGAAGAGGAGACTGAGGGGAGACCTCATTCCAGTGTACAACTTCCTCTTGAGGGGAAGAGAAGGGGCAGACACTGATCTCTACTCTGTGCTGACCAGTGAAATGACCCAAGGGAATGGCCTGAAGTTGTGTCCGGGGAAGTTTAGGTTGGATATTAGGAAAAGGTTCTTTACCCAGAGGATGTTTGAGCACTGGAACAGGCTCCCCAGGGAAGTGGTCACAGCACCAAACCTGCCAGAGTTCAGGAAGTGTTTGGACAATGCTCTCAGTCACATGGTGTGACTCTTGGGGATGGTGCTGTGCAGGGCCAGGAGTTGGACTTCGAGGATCCTTGTGGGTCCCTTCCAACTCAGGATATTCTATGATTCCATGAAAATAACAAGAACCACACAGCAGACTGGGAGCAGACTATTTCAGAACAGAACTGAATTTTGGTCAGAAGTGTTTGGATATGTTAGATGGAAAAGAAAATCTGGGTTCAATCTTCTACGGAAGGAAATGAAATCTTTGCACAAGATAAAAAAACCTAAAATGAGAGAGAGAGAGAGAGAGAGAGAAAGAAAGAGAGAAAGAGAGCGAGAGAAAGAAAGAAAGAAAGAAAGAAAGAAAGAAAGAAAGAAAGAAAGAAAGAAAGAAAGAAAGAAAGAAAGA
>VZRH01006292.1:1714374-1807397 GCA_013397555.1 Urocynchramus pylzowi
GGAAGGAAGGAAGGAAGGAAGGAAGGAAGGAAGGCATTTTGGGATGGCCATCTATAAATCTCTCTCATATTCTAGTCTGCTACAATCAGATCCTATTTTTGATAGTTCCCTCTTTCCTTGTGCTGCCTCTTCCCACAGGTAGCTCATGGCATCATGGTGCTACCCTGCCCACATCTTCGAGAAGTGAGCTCAGCCTTTAACAGCAGCTGAGGTGAGGGTGTAGGAGGGAAGAACTGCATGAAAAATGTGAAGAAATTGTTCTGCTCTATTTGGATGGGAAAGCTTTGTACCCTACTGAGATCTAGAAAAACAAGTGGAAATTGTAGACATAAGTTTTGAATAAATAAAATAAATAAAAAAACCCTACCAGCTCTGCAGTTCTAAGGAGAAAATAATATTTGATTAAAAGACAAAACATGTATGGGGCAACTTTTTCATTTCCTGTTCATGATGAAGGTATTACTGACATTATTTAAGCCGTGTTGAAGACATATAACAAGAGTCTAAGCAGATATAAATGTTCTTTTGGAATGTTATTTATAGTTCCTTGGTACCCAATGCCAAACGTTAATAAGGTTTATGAGAAACCAGTGGAGACTGTAAATTGTTAGACTTCTAATTTAAATCATGTTGCTGACTCCATTTGTTTCCTACATATCAATCTGGCATTCAGATAAATCTGATAAAATTCTCCAAGTTGGAGAGAGATTTGTTTTCTGTCAGTGGGAATCTAACTATTAGAAAGACAAGTTGTGAGGTTATTGGGAACAAAGCCACAGGCAGTAATATAGCACACTTGAATACTTCTTTATTATTTATTTAAATGTTACAGTATTTGATAAATTGCTTATGCAGCCATTTAACTGACTCTTCTGGAAAGTGTTTATTTGCAGTCACCTCAATGTCAGCAGTGAAATGAGCTGGGACTGAAATTTCATTAAGAAAGTCATATTTCATTATTATGGCCTCAGCAATCATCACCCTGTGTACATTAAGTCCAAAGCCTATAGAACATTATAATAATAACAATACAGCTATGGCAAAAAATGGGCATGAGCAAGACAGGATATTCACAGGATATTCACTGTTAATGCACTGGCCATACCAGCAGTTTGGGCTCTTGTGGGACAAATAGCTCAAAGAGTTATGTGTGTCTTAAGCTTTGAATTTCCTTTGATTTGCCCATTTCAATTTGCAGCTTTAATTTCCTTTAGTGCAAAGAAAAGCTCAAGGTACCTGCTCTGTGTCAAAACGAGCCCTGCTGCTGTAAAACCTGAAACAGGATGCCAAAAAAGGAGGGATAAGTTACAAGGATCCTCCCTGGGACCTTTCCTCTGAGCACTTCTCTCAGAACAGAAGATGGTTTCCCTCCTGTCAGGAGTGAGGTCAGTCCCCTGTCCCCTGGACAGCCACAGGGTGTGGACCAGGGGCTGGTGCTCCCCTGCTTTTGAAATGTCCACCATCTTATTTCCATTTTTAGAGCAGCTAAATTCAGCCTTTTTCCTTACTCCTCTGCAATGTGTGTTTACAAACCAGCTTGCCCCAGTTCAGCTAAATTGGATTAAACATTTCTTCTCCCAGACCACTAGACTATGCTGTAAGGACAAGACACAGAGCAGATGAAGCCAATAGAGAGAGGTACAGATGGACATAAAGGCAGGCAGAGCTGCCCAGAGCAGGTGAGAGTCTGTGGAACAAAGCTCAAAGCCCCAGTGTGGAGGGATGTTTTGCTCAGGTGTCCTGCACCTGAATTTTTTTCATATTCCATACCCTGTCACCTAACCAGTGTGGTGTGCCCCAAAAGCTTACCCCAGTGCAGCCACACACACTGACTTGGAAGCAAGCAGCAATACTTGCATCTGACTGTGTTGTGAAGGTTCCTGTGGTTTAGAAGTGTTATTTTGAGAAATCAGTATTTGGAAATAACAACCTGTTAAGAACCAGGACATGGAACAATTTTGTGGCTCCTTATGCCTTATAGAGATTAATGATACATGGAATTTTATTCCTCTCTTCTGTCAGTCATAAAAGTCCTCAAGGGATATGGGCATATCAGAATGAGCACAACTCAGATACAGTAAATAAAATTAATCATGGAAGGTAAAGTTATACTGGAGGTTTTGTTTGTGCCTTTGAATATACCAGTTTGAATCAAATGAAAATCAGAATATCACAGGAAAGTGGGATCAAAGGGGACGCTGAAAGACACATACAGCTCTTACACAGATTATCCACACCTTGCCTCCCAACAGTGTGATTCGAACTCGGCAAAAGTTGATGTGATTCATAGGCTTCAGTGGTTTTAACTCAGCTCCTCAGTGTTTTACAGTCCCTTTGGAGCAAGAGAAATTTAACTTGCCCCCTCCCAAAGTTTCCAAAATGGCACCTCTGCCTTGCTGACTACACTCTTTTCTTTTTTAATTGTACATGTGAATCCCTGAGAAACCTCACTCCAAGTTCAGGATAAACTCATGTTTCCTCTGCTTGCCAGAAGAAAATGAAAAGTAAAGCCCCATCAATTTTATTGCTCATAATTGTGGATAAAATGCAATATATTTGGCTCATATAAATTTGCTAGCAAATTATATTCAATAAAACCCTGGTGAGCAATTTAAAAGCATAAATCCCCCCATGCTGAAAAAAAGCTCATAAATTATACAAGAAAAAGGAGTGATTTCATCAAAGAGCCAAGATCTGCCCATGGAATGTTTCAATAGTACTGGATTTATAGTTTTCTGGGAGACGATTTATGATCCCTAATTTTCTGCAATAAAAAGCTCAGTGGGGATTCTCTGAATGAAATATCTTTTAACAAAGAAATAAATTTAAAAAAAAAAAACATCTGAGAGTGAATGCAGACAATGCCATTCTTGGAGATCTGCCCCTTTCGTGTTTCTGCTCCAAAATTAATCATGGAAGACCCTAATAAAGATTGCATGGTGAGAAGGGAAGGAAGACTATTAGACTTTAAAATAAATGCATTGCACAGTTGGAGAGGGCATTTTTAGTAATAAATTCATCCATGATGCTTCATAGCAATTGTCTTTAATTAAGAATAAAATGATCACACCGGGAAGGTTAAACATTTCCAGAATACGCTGGGAGGATTGTGCTATGCAGATAACCTAGAGAGAGAGGCTGTGTGTGACTCATGTGCACAGGCATGACATGCAGTCACAGCTAGATGTGCAGAGACATCCACTGACCTTCCCTTCTGATTCATGGCCCTGGTCAAATCTAGTGGCAGTGGCTGGAGAGGTTACTGTTCCCACGAGCCATCAGTCACCAGGCAGCAGGGACCAGGGGTCAGAGTACTGATCTGCTGCAGGTCACAGACCAGGGTGCTAAGGTGAAGTGAGAACAAGATTTAACTTCATATGCCAGGCTGTGAATTATGACAGCTGAGATGGCATATTAAAAAGAAAAAAAAAAATCTTCAATCACCTTTTAAAACTTCCCACATTAATCACCAGTGCTGTGACCAAGAATTCCTGCTTTGGGAATCTGCTACTGGGTGGTAAGAGAAAGAAGATAATGGGATGGATGGATGGATGGATGGATGGATGGATGGATGGATGGATGGATGGATGGCTGCTTGCCATAGTAGACTATAGTTGTTTCTCAAGATGTTATTATTCACATTTTATTTATAAGAAGGTGAGGCATATAAAAATGTAAAGACCTGTATGAATGATCAGACAAGAAGACTGACAACACTGCAATCTAAGCACATTATCCTACATGCCAGGTTGAGGTCTGTCTCCCTCTCCACCATACATTATCCACACATGGTTGTCTTACAAAGGGATAGGGATAGCCACCAGGATAAGTGGGAGCAGTGAAAGTACTTATTGCTTGGTACCTACATCACTCAAAATCTTTTGCTGTCCCAGAGTTCCAGATTTTCAGAAATAGAAGAAGGGTGAAGGTGCTGTTCAAGTAGATTTCCCATGTCAATCCTTTGGATTTTCCCTATTTATTTCTCCTGTGTGAAGGGTCTTATGTAGGAGCTCTAAGCTTTCGGCTTCCATGGCAAAAATACAGACATGGACAGTTAGGGGCTGATTCAATGCTCACACAGATCTGTAGACTAAAGGACTCTTGCCTTTGATAAGTATTAGACTGAGCCCTTGCCTAAACCCATGTGATACAAATGAAAAGAAAACCCTTAAAAGCATTTTGTTTTGACAGCAAACAATGGACAGAAAAGGCCAGAGAGGATATTTGACTGATCAGTCTTTTTCTCATTGAGTTTTGTTATAAAATAAAACAAGAATTGTTTAAATAATCTTAATTCAACTACCTCTTTCTTATACAGCCCAGCAGATTCAATTGACTGCAACAACGAGGAAGATTTTTCAATAAATTATTTTAAACTAGCATTGTAGCTTTGGAGATCTACCAGCTAAGAGTGCTGAGGCAGAACAGCTGGCTGAAGGGAAGGAAGTGTGTCTTTGGAAAAGTAATCTGTAAGTAATAAGCATGCAAGATTTGCTGTCTATCATCTATCCCTGCTCCAAAACTCTTTACAAGCACCAGGCATTTTGTCCATGTCTGTCTGGCAGGACCCAGGAGTTCCTCCTAGCTCCTCTGCCCTGGTATTCATGCCAGCTACATCCACTGCTTTGTTGAGAGCAGACCCAGCTACAGACTAGTTCCCTCCATCCCATGTGGTGGGAGCCCTGACCTTTGGCCCAGGAGGTGACTGCAAAGTGCCCTTGCTGCTCCCTTGATGGAAACAGAGAATGTATGCCTGGAGCTAACTCACCCTGCACTCCCACAGCATTTGTGGCTGAAGCAGACTAGGAGAAGGCATTCATCAACATCTCATTCAATGTTCCATTGGGAAAATAATACAGGCTGCAGCTTGATTGTTCACTGTTCTTACAGAGTTGGGGTTTTATTTGGTGCTTTTTTTTCCCCACAGAGGATTTGGACTGTATATCTAATTGATCAAGAATGCAAAATTAAACCTTTTTTTTTTTTTTTTTTTTGTAAAACTGTTCTGATTATCCACAGATTTTCCAGCAAATATATCTATATTATTTTCATCCACTATTGATACCAGAATGTATACATGTAGCCATATATTAACAAGTCTACTTGGCATCCCAGTGTGCCAAAAAATTAGCATTTTCTTATGCAGACAGTGGTATCTGGCTTCCCTACCAAATAGCAATAAAATTATTTTACATAAGCAGAAACATCCCTACAAAACAATTTCCTACAAAGTTAAGGTATTCAAAACTAGAGTTTTGTGATCCATTCAGCCAGCTGTCTAAATTTGAGAGACAAATTTCATATTTTTTACATGTCTTGGAGATAATTCTAGCATTTCAGTAAATGAGACATCACTGATACTACAGTGACCAAGTGTGTCCTCAGAAGTACATCAACCAGTTGCCCTGGACAGGAGCTGTTTCTCCTTAGGAACAGATATTCCTGAATGGGCCTTTCAAACACACATTCTGTGAATTTGTCCAGGACTTTGGCACAACTTGGGAAAAAAAAAACCCCAACATCTCTATCTTGATCCATAGAATAGATCCAAAGCAGCCCTCCAGACTTTTACTTGATCCCACATGGAAACTCAGGTCAATCGACACGGCAATTATTCGTGCGATTGTGCAGCCTTACTGCATCAGTACAGGCTCCCAATGACCCATAAAAATAAAAACAGGATTTTTGAACAATCCACCCATTATTATTAGTGCCTAAAATAGCAGAGCTGGATCCCCAGAAGTGGTTACATTCAGAGAAATGAAGGAGCCCTGCATGAAAGCCCTCCCTTTTTCTCATTCAGCACAATTGAACTGACCTACAAGACACCTTGCAGCTCCTAAAAAGAGAATCAGGAAAATAAGAAGCTGAATTTGCATATTGAAATGCATAAGAGGGCATACAAAATGAGGCAAAACAACTAAAAGACAACTGTACAGCAGGCATAAAAGAAGCAATTTGAGTTGGAGGACATTCCACATGTATAGACTGGAAACAGCCAGAGGTGTCCTGCCTGGGGAGGGGTCCAGCTTGAACCAACAGCCTGACAGGCAGCATAAGTAAAACACAGGGTAATGTTTTTCACAGTGTGTCGTATAAAGTGAGAGTCATAAACATCCCAGAAACAAAGCTGGAAGGGATCTCAAGAAGCCATTTATTCCATGGGCCAGGCTATGTACAGCTGAGTATGAGGCAGGCTGGATCTCAAGAAGCCATTTATTCCATGGGCCAGGCTATGTACAGCTGAGTATGAGGCAGGCTAAGTACAGCTGAGAGTATATGTTGAATTTGTTCTTAAAAATCTCGAATAAAGGTCAAGCCATGGATATATTAAGGGATAGTAAGGTAAGGAAATTAATTCAAAACACACTACCAGCCTTCCAAATGGCTGTGTTCCCCAAGCTCACCTACATATTATCTGCAAAGATGCTTTATTGAAGCAATAAACTATATTTCTATTATCAAAGAAATCCAATGTTATTGACACAAGGACAAGTATCTCAGTACATCAGTGGGTTGGCAGCTGGATTCTGATGGCTTTTCAGTGTATTCAGGAACTTCCCAAAATCACAGGCCATGGCACTGATTAGACACAAATCAGGAATTATGATCCTGAAGTCAGCTTCAGCAAAGTCACATCATTCAGATTTAATGCAAAAGTTATTTTTGTTTGTTATTGCTTCTGGAAGCCCAGGGCATAGAAGGCTCTTCCCAAATTTTGTGAAGGTGTGATCCAAGACCCAAATGCAATACAATGAGGATTCAGCAGCACCTAATCACTTAGGCTTAAGAGAGGAAAATTATTAAAAGGAAAGGAAAGAGAAGGAAAGTTCAACAGTAAAAACAGGTGCTTGCCAAATAAGTGAGCCAGGGATCTCTGGCCTAACTTACTCCTTTCTCTACCTAATTTCACACATAGAAAGGCTAAAAAGGGCTGAATAAAAAAGCAGAGCAAGAGAGGACTGTGTGCTTTACTAAGGGTAAGTTCTAGGATACTCCTGGGAATTAATCAATAGAACACAAGAGAAAAAATACCTAGAAGCAGTGCACTGACCTTCCTATGTGTTGGCTGAAGCAGTCAGATAGCCCACGGTGATTCTGGGCTGCAGTGAGATAAATGAGTGCTGATGTTCATGCCAAACCACAGATACCACACTCAATTTGTTAGGGAATAACTCTGGGTCTTTCCAGCAAAATATTCACTCCTTCCATATTCTGTCAGTGAGCAATATGGAAAAATTTCCCTCTAATGGGTGAGTGCTGTGCCCTCAAACAAGCCTGGGAAACCATAGCTTGTACTTCGTGCATGAAAGTACTGGACAATTAGAAACTCAGCTGAACCATGCAGATTGTCTGCTGATGAGGGTAGGTGCTTATTAAAAAGCGTGGAGGAATTTATTCTTTGAAGTTTACAGCTCTTGCCATTTCAAGCACAAGGCCAAATTTACATCCATGACAGACAAAGAACACAGCACAGAAAAAAAAAAAGAAATACAGCTTAATAATTGCATGATGATTTTACACCTTTCTGAGAGAGGTTTTTTCCCCTTCTATTTCAGTGGCTTTATCCATGCAAAAACATTTTTTTTTTTGTATCCTAGGAAGATGAAGTCTCGTTCCCCAAGATGGGATAGCTGGGACAGAAGGAGTGTCTTGGAGCAGTTCTTGTGCCTTCTGGGTCAGAGGCTAGGTTGTTTTCAGCCTGAGTGGGATTGCTATTCCCTCCATAATGCCTTCCTGTCTCCACACTCCCCATAAAACTACCTCCACAAAAAAACAGACCATCCTCCCAGAAGGGAGCAGGGATGGGACTCAACTAGAGATGAAGAGCACATTAGTCTCCACGTGCATTTTCTTTTTTCAGTTACCTGTTAAGATCCAGCAAAGTTTCTGGAGATGTGTTTTTCTCCTTACCTGGATAAAACAGTTGCACTCTTTAGTCACTGCAATGACACTCTGATGTCCTCTGTCTAATACAGTCCATTGGATAAATGAAGACAATCTTACACTACCTTTGGGCCATATCCTTGATTAAACTGAGCTGCTGCCTGTTCATACTTGACCTTGAAGCTGGGTGATCTCTTCACCGTTGTTCCAAAATCAATGAAACAAGATAAAACCAGTCACAACCAAAAACCTTAGTGTTGCCACATGGCCTCAGTTCAAATCTTCCTAATAAAACCTTTTAGGAGACATCCCTGAAGCTGTATGTTGCTTAGTCTGACCAGAAGAGCACAGGTGCCAGGGCAGGTGTCACTCTACGTTCCTTGTGCTGCATCACAGGTTGATGTCCTGGGATCATGTGCATATGTGATGGACAGGGAGCAGCCTGTTGCATATTTAGCTGGGTAGTATATCGTGTGATAGACACAGAGCCATCCCACAATAATTTTAACAGTGTGCACTGGCCTAATAACTGTTTATTGCACAAATATTTGGGTTATGCTTAATAGCAGACTGTAAGGAAAACAACCAGAAAGGAATAAAAATGGTTTGAACTCAGCCAGCCCTGCAGTTAACACAGGACAATGGGAAAGTCATGGGCTCCCAGGAGTCTAGTTCAACTTCCTGCAGGGCCTACTGAACTGGTTGGGAAAGACAGAGCCAGAAGTCTGACAAGCGAGAAGCACAAATGAACTCTGGCTGCATCAGCAGGACTCTCTTTTCAGAGCCAAGGAGATCTTGGGGAGCTGTTCAGGGGCACCAGACCGAGACACAGGCACTCGCTGTAGTGTCTGCAGAAGCAGAGACCTGCCTCAGTTGCCAAAGGGGCAGAGCTGTGGATAATTTGGAGGATGGGGAAGAACTGCTCCTTTTGTAAATGCTTTTTGGAAAAGGAAACAATACTATAGTTTTGAGAGAGTGGTTTTGACAATTTGTGGGCATGATTTGTCACACCATCCTTGAGGGAAAGTCCACAGGCATCCGAACATGGCTTTTGGTGAAACCTTTCCTCCCTGTATTACTATCCTATTTTCTTTGACTTGAAAGAAAGTTGAGACCCAGACTCTTGAAATGTGCCCCAGCTGGCCAAGGTGAGGCCAAGATCCCATTTCTAGCAACAAACTCTGCTGAAACCATGGATGTGAGCCCCACAGGTCAGACACCGGCAGTTGTCTCCACCCTATGTCTCACGCCAATGAGAGCATCAGACAGCGCCTGGTGTCTGAGCCAACCTGTCCTTTCCTCTTGTGGGCTTTGTGGCCCATCAGACACCAGAGGGGCAGAAGTGCTGCCAGTCCTGCTGTCCGAGGGCTTGAACAGACACAATGGGGCAAGCTCTTACCACCTGGAGAAAGCACTGCCTGTTGGTGCTGAAAATGGCACTTTGCCAGGGCCTAGTATCCTCTGCTCTACTGAAAATACGTAAACGAGGCTTGTTGAAGTCACCTAAATTGATACTCACCCTATCAGCACGTAAGTGATTTTGCATTACATTGCAATAGGGTATGTGCCAGTATGTGCTCAGCTCCTGTCTTCCAGCTCCAGGGCAGTAACAAGAAGTACTAGTACATGCCCTGCTGATGATCATGTGGGCCATATCTGCACAGCATTGCCTTGTCCATGTTGCCTTTCAAGACCAGCAGTTCTTCTCTTCCAAAAACAAACTGCTAGTTTAGATGAAATTTCATCAAGGCTCCTGTGGGCATTATAGCTGTGCACCAGTAAGAAAGGACTCAGCCCTTGCTGGACAACAACAAAGACTCACTGGCTTGTGTATAACAGGACAAGTGACTGCTAGGTCATATTTAATTTCCCCTTACCACACAGACTATAATTCTGTCTAACCAGAAGAAAACATTGCGTGATAGGGAAAACAGGCAGACCACGAACTAAGTATACACCACATGTTAAGTAAGAAGATGTCACAGGAAGGGAAATAAAAGGTAGGTGCTGAGAACCTTCAACTGACATCTGTTCTTCTTTATTTCTGTCTAAAATTGTTCTTTAATACCTGATATCATGATCTCATTTTAATCCTTTCTGATATAAAGTGGTGATAGCTTCTATCTGCAACTCTCTTAAAGACATTTTTCTCCTGTTCTGAAAAACAGGTATCTTCTTGTTACAGTTGAATTAATCTTTATCTGATAGATGATTTCTCACCAATCCACCAGCAACACTGGTGAGTTACTTTAGAAAAAGTAATATATCATCATAAAATGGCATTTAACTGAAGAAAGAATCAGCAGCAGAAACAAAAGGTTTGTGAATCTTAGATAGCCTGAGCAGCACCTTGTCCCTTAGCAGGGAGCAAGTCTCAAAAAGACCTACTAACAAAGGAAGAACTGGCCCACAAGAGCATCAATCTTCTTCTGTCCACAATCCCTCATAGAAACTACAGCTCAAAATCTCAGCAGGGAGCTGGATGTCGAGTACCTCATTGTGGAAGTACAACTTGAGAAATATTCCAGGGGCCAAATTTTAAGGAGTCCTCTCAAAAATCGGTCTTTGTTTTGGACATCATAAGCTGTTCAGCACCACCAGTCAAATGCTAAGATCTTGGGTAGAAAGTACATCTTGCCATAAGCAGCATGCATCTCTTCACAACAGGAACCCAGTCTGCTGTTTGTAATGCTTGGCGTTCTAACCTCAAGTAAATACACCACATAATCTGCAGGATATGTCTCTGAGCATGCTTACATGGTAATAATGATGTTAAATAGAATGGCCGTATGATTTATTATACCTTGTGAAATTAAGCAAAGCCAATCTCTTCCCACCACGGGAAGTACCAGCACAGTAGAAAATGGAAACAAGAAAAAATTAAATACCACCCAGGCCTGGTTTAAACATGCAAACTTTCTAATAAAATATCAGAACCAGATGCTGCTAAAGATGAGTGATAATTAAAGAAGATAAATTAAAGAAATGTTTTTCCAGGGAATGACTCTACTGCACACAAATTGTTTCAGCATGGGAAAAAAATATAATAAAATTACTGCTGCTGCCTGTTTTCAAAAGTTTCCATTAATAAGTCAAGGCAGGTTCCCTGCTAAATTCCCTTATATCCAGGCTCCCTCTTTGCCTCTGTTGGTTTAATCTCAGTGTGGTTTAGCAGAGTGAGCAGAGGACTGAGCGCCAGGAATTCGGTTCCAACACTGACTCACTGTGTGGGCTTCCTTATGTCATGCTCAGGGCAGGTCAGGCCTGGAAAGCACATCTCGAAAAATGGTCCTGAGGGGTCCAGAGCCTGACAATCCCCCCACTCTTGTGTCAGATGTGCACAGTTCAGCAAAGGTTTTCCCCTGACTGTCAGTCCAGCAAACTGATCTCAGGCTAAGCTGGTGTAATGTGATTTTTTTCAGTCTGGTGTCTCATCACAAGAAATAAGTGCACCGGGAGCCAAGTTATGCAGACACCTGTGCAAACTCACGGCAGGAAACACGGCTGGAGCACTGCAGATGAAGGGCGGATTCAGCAGACCCACCAAGACCACCCTGGAGCCTTATGTGTCTGTGTATAAACTCATCTTAGTCCGGGTTGTTGTTAAGCTTCATCTTAGCCAAACACAAGGTGGTGTTTAAGTCCCTCAAAGACTTTTAATTTCTTTGGATTTCTCACACGCAGAAAAGTGTCCATCTAATTGCCAAAGGCAATTTTGTAGCAAATAAAATAAGGCGCTGCACCAGGAGAGGAAAAGAATAAAATAAACCCATGTAGATACACGGCCTAGTTCCATTTTAACCACATGCTCCCCGGGCTCATAACCTCTGCAAAAGCCAGTGAGGAATAATGTGGTTTGCAGTGTGCCTGTAAGGTCAACAAATCTGGCGTGTTTCGGGCTGAGCAGGGCCCAGACACCAGATCGGGTTCCCCCGCCTTAACCAGCTGCGAGCGCCGCTGAGGGAGACAGCGCGGCCCGGCCCGCCTCGGCCGGGCCTGCATCCCCGCGCCCCCGAGCCAGAGCGGCCCCGAGGCCGGGCACTGCCTTTCGGCCGCCGCATCCCCCCCTGCGGAACCAGAGTAAGGCAGCGGAGTGCCTCGTGTGCCGGCGAGAAAGCAGCGGGAGCTTCCTGCAGGACCCCGCGCCCGCACCTCGTTCTCCTGGGCAGCGAAGTCCAGTGGAATGGATGGACGCACAAGGAGCCGGGAGCAGGGACAGGCCTCCCGAGCACGCAAGCTCCGCGCTATTTGCAGATGTTTCAGCTCAGTCTGGGAATTTATACTCGATCTGAGACTCTGTGCACGTTAATCTGCGCACGGCCAGTCTGCCGGCCCCAGCCCAGCCACCCAGGTGGCGAGGCCGGCTGCTCTCCGCACCTTTTCCTCCCCGGCCTCCTGGGAGACACAGGGGACAGGGTACGGATAACAGTAGCTAGGGCTAACTCCGAAACAGTAACAGGCTTGCTCTGCCAGCCAGAGTCAGAGACAGAAGAGCAGTGTTGATGACACTTCCACTTGATCCTTTAAAAATGCATTTATTAAGACCCTTTCCTCCCTGCAGAACAATGAACTTGAAATAAGAAATATTGGTTACACAGCTGATAGGGAGATTGGTGATTTCTCCTCAATCTCTGTTTCAGTCCTTATGCAGCCAGTGCTGCAGGGCATCTGTCCCCAAAACACACTTCCCACCTACTGGACAGAGAGACTTCCCTGGAGATACTGGATAAAAAAATTCAGTGGAGAGATACCGGAAAGAAAGTTCAGTAGAGAGAAGAGGAGAGAAGAGAAATTGAGAGCACATAAGAGAAGGAAAAGAAAAAAAGTGAAGAAAGAAAAGAAAAAATTAGAAAAAAGAGAGGAGAGGAGAGGAGAGGAGAGGAGAAGAAGAAAAAGGAGTCATGAATCTGTGTGTGTAATTTATACAAGAGGGAAAGTTTAAACCAGTGTGATTGGCAAGAATACAATGTTACTAAAAGCCACAGACATGCTAATTGGTGAGTCATTTAAGTAAACCCTATTGATCTTGTAGGTTTGCCAATTTTCAATTTTCGCTTTTGCTTGAAAACAGCTCAGAAAATAAGACTTAACCAGAAACTCATGATCAGTGACTTTTTCATCCAATTTTTTAGCAAATGTAACTCATCTATCTTGAGGGGTGTTTTGGTTTGACCAAGGGAGCAGTCACAGAGCTTCCTGTGACTCACCTAAGCCTCCCCCAGCACTGACCGGAGTCACACACTCAGAGCAGTCCACGTCCTATGTGCTTTCCATATTCCCATTATTTCCATATTTCCATTGCAGCTGCAAACCAAGATATTCTTCTCAACCGTGATGTCCACTGCCAGCAAACAGTCATAGGTGTATGAGAAATCACCACCATAGGCCTGTGACACCTCAGCCATGCCAATGCAGATGTGGGGGATTCCAAAAGCCAGGCTTGGCTCAGCTCAGTTTTCTGCAGCCGTGCCCAGCACAGGAGCTCTGAGCTGCTCAGAAATTTGACTGACATTGTCAGCATGAAGACAGTAAAGGAATGTGACTGACGTCTTGTGGTTCAAAGATGAGTGTAGTTTGACAATTCATGTAAAAGAACAAAACAAAAAAAAAATAAAGCTTTTATCCCATTAATTCCTTAATCCTTTACTATTTGGGCTGACTCTAAGGCAAATTTGATTAAGTGGCTAAAGCAGGTATCCCTGAACATCCAACCTGCTCCTCTGCCACTGTTTAGGAAAGTCTTGTCCACCTTGAAAGAAGCACCATCATCTGTTGGGTGATCCTGAGCTGCTGAGATAGAGGGATTGGCTCCTTCTCCCCCTCAGAGAGAGCTTCAGTAAGCAGGCACAGGCTTTCCATATTCTTAAGTAAAATATTTACTTTACAAGCGCTGAAACAAAATTTGGAAAAGTGAAGAATAATATTTATTTTGATGATGTTAAATTGCATTAAAGTCAAAAGTGAAAATTAGATGCATGCACATACACCAAGGGCATTATTCACTAATCACAGGAACATAAAAGAACTGGAAAATACCCTCCTTCATTGCCACTAGGAAAGTTGATCTGGAATAAATTACAGGGAAAATGTATAATTAAGCAAGCTATTATTATCCAGTGTCTTAGCAGATGCTGACCTCGTTTATGGTGATTGGGATAAGAATTCAAGTGAGGTTTGATTTCACAGCTGTGTCCACGATGCCTTGGACCTGTTGTATTGCCCCAGAAATTCCCAAAGTTTTAGCAATGGTATCTAAGTGTGCTGCTTATGGATTCCTATCCTCCTCAGCTGCTGACTGGGGAACTTTTCTTTAGCTTCTTGGAAACGAGAAAATTGTTTCACTGATCCGTCAGCCAGGCTTTATACTTGAAACCTGTGTTTAATTACTTTGAAGAAGCTTTAATATTCCACCAGTACAAGGAGGAGGGACCTTCCACTGCATGTTGCTATTCTCTTATTTTTATTTTTTGCAGGTGTAAGCTTGTGGCTTAGTTACTGAAATAATAATTCTGTTTAAAATATCCTTGGCATGACAGACAAGCTGCCAAAGTATGGGCACAGTAATTTGTACATGGAAATGAGGATCCAGGGAACAACATGAACATCAGTGTCCTGAGGAGCTTATGATTAAAACATTATTCTGAGCTTTTATGATTTCTACAGCTAATTAGCAAGATTTATAAGTGACTAAAAAAAAAAAAAACCAAAAAAACTAAGGCTGAATACAGAAATGATCCTTATTTTCCACATAGGGTAGAAAATTGCTGGGCTCTAAAATAGTGGGGAAAGAGAGGGAAAACATCCTTATCTTTTCATTTGCCCACAATTTAGACTAATTGCTTCTCTTTTCCCCAGGATGAGTGGATGTCTCTCAGGTGTGAGCATGAAGTCTGTGACTTATTCACATCAGTGGCAATGCCTTGTTGATTTCATAGAGGAAAGGCTTCCTGCTGTTTCGTTATGGACTCAGACTAGCACTGGTTTTGTTTTCCAGCGGCGTGCTGGGGGAATGCGAGGTGTCTGAAAAAGCCACTTCCACCAGTATATCCTTGGCTGATTCTGTTGCCCAGGGCTGCAAAAGGAACAGGAGGGGTGTGGGAGGAAAGAAGAAATACCAAGATAGTCTGTAGAGGAATGAAGGTCTTAGTCTGCAGCCAGAGACCTGTGAGGACCTCCACTGCTCCCAGGAGGGCTTCTGTCTGGCAGCACCTACATGACCTGCTTGGGATGTTCATGGTGTGCATGGAGAGGCTGTGCATGCCCCCAGCCCCTTCCCTACAATTTTTGCATTTTCAGAAGCCCAAACATCTCCATGTAGTCATGGACAGGAAACCTCTGGCCAGTGTCATAAAACTCTTCTGGTCTGTCCAGACAAATCTTTTGGCCAGAAAAGGAGACACCCTCCAGAAAATGTGATTGTGTGGACATCTCACTGCATAGGATGAGCCTAAGTGAGATAAAGACTGATAATCATTACTGAAGGAAGGAACTGCTTCAACACAGACCCAAACCAACTGAAGCCAGATGTGATGACTGGTCTTTTGGTGGTTGTAGCTAGCTCCTGTGTGCAGAACAGCTGAGATTTCACCCAGAACACAGCTGACTGTTTTGGCCAGGGTGTCCCTGGTCCAGGTTTGCCTTTGGGAAGAGACTCTCCAGCCACTGTCGGCATTGCCCTTTGCCAGAATCTGCAGTCCTCCTGTTTCTAGCCAAGAGTACAAGGACCACAGGTGGGTCTGTGCTCCCCGAGCTGGGAACTGTGACCCATGGTGGGGGACTGAGAGCCACACTGGGCCCTCAGCTGCCTGGGCACAGAACTACATGTACTGTGTGTACAGCCCTCTCAGGCAAACGTGACCTTCAAAGGATTGTACTTCACTTTTTGGTGTCTGCAAACATCTAGTGATAGACACAACATCTTCATGGTAAGTGCTTTACCAATTCTGTATATCACCACGATGTAATAATTAAAAATACACTGTCTTACTGCACAACCAGTGTTACCACAAAAGTCCATTTATAAAGTTCCATCTATTTATACTGGATCTCTGCTTCCTCAGCTTAGATATATACAAATACCAGTATGCCACACTTACTAATATCCTAGCATTTTATTATTTTTAATGAACCACTGTCATCACCTCATCCAGTAATTTTTTTCTCATTCCTGTATTCCTAGACAGATGGCCTGAATGGGTATAATGGGAACATTTCCACCTCAGCAATAGTTTGGCACTTACGTTATACAGTGCTTGGTAGCTGCTGCACCCTTGAGAGAATATGCCAAAGTTTATGGTGAAACCCACACTGGAGTAATGCCATACTCTCCATATTCACCCACAGAGCCAGTCCTTTTTTTTTGTTAACATGGAGTGGGAGCAGTTACAAACATTTTTAGAGTTTCTGGTCTAACATTAGATAGGAAGATTTAGCCAGAGAACTTTTCACTGAAAGGGCACCTTAGCCTCCTTGGCCAGAGTGCTTCAGACCATGGGAATATCAGGCTGGCACTTCCTACTGCAACATGTCCAGTGAGAGGAACATCAGCAGAGCTTGACTTCATCGTATAAACCCAGGGTTGCATATGGATACAAAGCTCCCAAAACAGAGCTGTGGGGGAAAGAATCCCACCCTGATGGAAAGAGGGAAGTGGAACAAAGGCCTGGCTGAGGCAGCACTGCCGGAATGACAGCAGAGCTAGCAGAGGGAGGGGAGTGGGGCAGGGAGCACCCTGTCACACAGCAGCCCCTCCATCCTCCATCCTCCATCCTCCAGCACAGGGAGGGGGGCCTGCCCAGCCTCTTTTACAGGTGTGCAGGGAACTGGGGGACCCACAGGCTGCTGGGGCTCTCCTCCCAAGCATGTGCGCTCCAGATGGGCTAGGACTGAAGGCCAGCCAATATGGAATATTATTTATAATAACAATAATAACAATATTAATAACATAAGAACATCTGGTAGCATTTTTTTCCGTCTACCATTTGGCTGGAGGCAGAGCATCCGGGTGACATGACAATGTATTTCTGTTTCCAATTTAGCCCCAGCTCAGCTGCAGCAGTGACTCAGAGACAGGCACTTCCAGGGACGCATCCCTGCTCCCGGTCCCGGCTGGCCCCACAGGTGTCCCACCACAGACAGCAGAAGCACCTAAGATCATCCATGCTTGGATTTCCTTTACTGGCTGTTTCACAGGAGGCTGCAAGGGGTTTTATGCTTCCATGGCTCCTTTCCATCCTGCCCTGTGAGGAAGTCACCCAACTACAACGGTGTGCGGTTTCAGACAGAAAACAAAAGCTGGCTGTTTTGAAATCAAACCAGAAGCGGCTCTATTACACATTTCATGCTATTGAAAGTATATTTGACTTCATACATAGTTAAACTATTTTGGTATTGTTTTGAATTCTAAGGCTTTCAAATGCGTCCAGTGAATATGTCAGTTCCACCAACAAAGATTTCAGTTTTGACACGCAACTAACATCTAGCCTAAAAAATTAATGCTGTAGTTAAAAACACACTTTTCTTTCTTCATTACACTGACAGAAAGCTAAAAGCAAAATTACCCTGGAAACTGAAGCTGTTGCTCCTAAAGTGTATAGTTGCAATAGGAATACTTTTATCCATCCTGCTCATCATCAGTTTCTCCCAGCAAGTTCTAGCTGGGGAGTTGATTTCTTTGGGATCTAGTGAACTGAGGGTGGATTCCACAGTCACAGAACAGGCTTTCACTTCAAAGCAGTTAACGCATTGTGCACAGACTCTCATCTGCTATACATTTATACAGGTTGATGACAAACTTAAAAAGTGCGCTATTAAAACTTCATGTTCAAGAATAATGTTCATTTAAGTATTTGAGCATTCTCTCTCGAGTCGCTAAAGACTGAGATTTATGTAAAGTAAATGAAGTGTCCCCCCAGTGCCTTTGGAGGCACATATCCTGTTCCTGTCCTTGGGGTCAGCCAGCTCTGCACGTATACTCCAGGACAAACTAGGTCTCAACACTCATTATATTATCAAATTTGCATATGAAGAAGCAAAAAACTGCTGATAAACCAAAAATCCAGGCCTTTGGCTCAGCATTTGTCCAATTATTAAAATCAGTTGCTTTAGATGGCATCTGAAATAAAACCATTTCACCTAATGCACTTTACACACCACTCTGTGAAAAGATTAAATCTAATTATGCAGCTTGACCTCCTAGTTTAGTCAGCTGAATTTGTAGGGCAATGCAAGGTTGCTCCCATCACCTTTGGCTATAGTGCTGTGATTCTTAAAATCCTTAAGATGAAAACTTCAATAGTGCAGCATTATTTGTAACTGACAAAAGCCAGGAATTTGGGTTAATTCTACCTCCAGCCTCATTTTAATCCCCACATAGGTTCCCTGTTGTCACAAATATTATTAGCATATGAAATCCGCTGACTGCTGAAGTTTGGGGAATTCCAATAATGAAGGAATTTCCACACCCTTAAATCTAACACAATTTCTGAAGCAGACCATCTGCCAAGGTATATTGTAAAGCTCCCCTGGTTGGTTCAACACTCATTGACAGTAGCCAGGAGCCTGCAGCTCTGGTACACAAATACAGGGCCAGACTTTTCCCTCTTGGCGTGGAGAGGCAGTGGCTGCCTTTCCCCTTGGGGATGCTGGTGGCGCCATCCAAGTGGGAACCCAACATTTGCCTTTCTTTAGGATCTCATGGCTGGCCCTGGGTGCAGTTCTTACATTACAGGGCAGAACTCACTCAGACTAGAAATTTGGCAGCTGAAAAGCCAGAAGAACAGGGGAAAGCAGAGTAGAAATAAGCAGACTTGGGAAAAGAAAACTGGGAAGGAACAAAGAGAGAGCTGTAATCAGAAATCATCTGAAGCAATGCAGTTAAGATGTTATCCATAACAGAGTCCTTGATGACAGTCCAGGACTCTCAGCCTGGGCCAGAGAACTGTCATCTAGAAAGGAATAAAATCTTACATAGGTTCATGCTATTAATAGTGAGAATGCTCAGTAAATCTTACCATGTGCACTGTAAACAAGCTTTTATTCCTGTGGCTCAGGACAAGTCCTTCTAAATCCAGAATTTATCTGTCTCTCAGACCAGAGGTCCAGCTTTGCCCTGTGACACTGTGTATGCATGGGCTGCATACATTTTTAGCATAAATAGGTATGATTCCCCTTCCTCTTACAAGATGTTGACCTTCTCAGTTCAGTGTCTCCTCCCTTCCCACATTCTACCTTGCCAAAACAGGGTGTTTCCTCCATTCTGTATGGAATTTTCCTATTCCCTCCATTCTGTAGGGAATTCCCCTATTCCTTTATTCCCTCACATACATGTTCTCTTGTGTTATGTGAACCAAAGAAGTATTTGTGACAGTCACCTGGGAGAGGGAGAAGTGGGTTCCTGCCTTTGTCTTAAAGATTTGACCCAGCAGGAGAGTGGGAACTACATCTCCATAGTCACCAGAGAGGTCTTGCAACCTGGACAGACAGCCTTGCCTCTTCCTCTGCTTCCTCTGAACGTGATAATTAAGTCCTGAAGCCCGAGGATGACAGCTGCAAAATGGAGACTGAAGTCCACAATCACAAAGCTTTCTAACCCCTTTTCTCCTACAAGATGGGTTAAACAGACCTGGTTCTCCCTGGTAAAGGTGTGTGTGTCCCACAGACTGGGTAAGCAGGCAGAGCTGGAACTGAAAGAGGGTAGGTTTAGATTTCATATGAGAAGGAAGTTGTTTACCATGAAGGTGGTGAGACACTGGAACAGATTGCCCAGAAAAGCTGTGAATGCCCCATCCCTGAAAGTGTTTAAGGGCAGGCTGGATGCAGCTTTGACAACCTGATCTAGTGAAAGGTGTCCCTGCCCATGGCAGGAGAGATGGAACTAGATGATATTTAGGGTCCCTTTCAATCCAAACCATTCTGATTATGGAATTATGATTATGGAATTATGGTGATTCCATAAAATACCTTCTCAGTCCTTCAGGGTGTGCCTTACTTTACCATCAGAGGTACGAACTGAGGCAGTCAGCCAGTCATTGAATACTGGTTCTGTGCGTAGCAGATGACCAAACACCTTCAGGCAGAGATGCTCTGCTCCCCACTCCAGGGTTTCAATAGTATATTGCCAAGAAATCCTGCATATCAACAGTGATTTTCTGGTAAGATTTTTAAAAGGCAGGTGTGGAAGGCTGATGAAAGATCCCCAGAGCAATATGGGTTATGGTGTCAACATCAGAAAACAAGAAATATCAGTGATTCCCTCTCATATTTCTGCCCACATGTCATCTGAAAGAAAATCTTGTTTGGTGCTGAGCATCATGCTGTTATGGAAGGACAGAGATATCAAATAATAGGAGAGGGCACACACACTTGTGACCACACTAAAAAGTATCCCTAGGAATAAATATTGCAATTTATTGGCTCTGGCCATGGAACCATGGATTACTCTGTCTTCTCAAAGAGTATGGAGCTAGCAGCAAAGCTCCCTTATAACACCAGGGTAGTGTTGCTTTTAGTGAGCTGTGGGCTCATGTTGTGAATGAAGGAAGAGAAATATTTCTCGGATTGATAGAGATGACCCTGGAGTGATCAGTAAATGGGAGAAGATGTGAAGATGACTAGCATCATACTGATTGCTGTCAGCAAGTGACTCAGAGTACAATCCTTTCCAACATCTTTATAAGGAAAAGTAAAAGACTAGGGAACAGGAGAAGCCATCCATCCAGTAAATCAGGATGGACAGTCCATCTCTGCATTGAGTAAATTATTTGGTCCAGCTCCTACCACAAAATAGCAGGAGCTGGAGGGCTACACCCACTTAACTTCAACCAGCTTTTGCTAATGTGGGACCTTCACCACACATTTTGGGGGATCAAGAAACAAGAGTGCTACTGTCTGCATTACAATGAACAAAATAAGCAGCAAAGTGACTGCATGTGGGTAATAAAAATAATAGCCAGTGGGAAACATGAGGAATCATTTAAATGATGCAAGAGAAATTATATACATCTGAGTATATTTTTTCATAGGCAAACAGATGAAAACTGGTCCTCCAGCAAAGCTGGGGTATAGCCAGGACTTAGATGTTGCAATGTTTTAATTTGCAGATTTCCTGTTGCCTAGCAGACTCCTCAGCCAAGAATTAGACAGTCAAGATACAATTCCCAGGGAGAATTAGGTGCCTTAGAAGAGTATTCCTAGAAACCAGCACACTGAGTATGAAGTTATTCACACTGCCCTGGAGAAACCACAGAAGAACAGAATGGAACCACAGCCACAGACAGCAAAAATATCTCTCTGCTCAGCCCGAATCTCCCCCTGAAGGAAAAGAGTTCAAGCCCAATTAAGTCTTTGTGACAGAAAGATTCATTGCTTTTTTCTTCAGCTCCCATTGCATTCAGTATCTCAGCAGCTAGGTCAGTCTTAACAGAGAAGAAAAACCTGCTTCAAACCCCCACTCTGCCTGATGTGCAGCAAGGATTTGGTGCTGAGTGCTGCACAAGCACTCACATCAAAGCAGGCTCACCCCACCCTCTCTGTCCCCCAGCAGCTGTGCTGGGAGGAGCAAGGCCCACTCTGAGGATAAGTGTGCAGGCCAGCAAGCAGCTGTGCTGGGGGAAGGTGTGCACCGTTTGCAAAAGCTCGAGATAAGTGGGACTCCGAAAAGACCGGCTGCAGCTGCCATAAGCATGACAACAGACAGAAGCTGAGGTGGACAGCACGGCCTTTCAAGTGTGCTTAGAAGTCAGGACTTAGGTGCCCTGAGACATCCACCCATCTGACACTAACACACCAGTCCCATAGCTGCCTGTATTACCCACAGGAAACATGCAGATAGATAAACTTTGTAAAAGCTCAATGAGGAAGTTTCATAGCCAGCTCTTTGTCAGGATTTTCTCACCCCTGTATTAGGCATGGAAAACTGACAGATTCTTGTTATATTCCCTTATGTTTGCTACCTTCTGAGTGAAGATTGCTCTCACGGGGAGGAAAAGTGCAGCTGTATATGTCTTTTGTATCAGAACTCTGTCAGAAATCGACATTCTCTTTATGCCCACTCATTAAGCGTATAATAGTAATATTCACGTGAAACCAGCTGATATATCCAAGGAACAACTATCCCAAAGAATATGTATGTGATTTTATGCAGCTAAGAGTAAAATGCTTCTGCATGAGCAGAATCTATTTGGGTAATATTATAATTATGACAGCTGTATACTGCTTGCAGGCAACCTCTCCACTGATTTTGGTTGGTATGCAGACCTTCAGGCACTAGAGAAACCTGGTTTAAAATAATTAAAATATGCTTCTTTTTGTCCAATTAAGAATAATCTTGACAGTCTAACCTCATTAAAAAAAAAAAAAAAAAAAACCAAAAAAACAAAATAAAACAAAAAAAAAAAAAAAAAAAAAAAAAAAAAAAAACAAAAAAAACAAAACAAAAAAAAAAAAAAAAAAAAAAAAAACCAACATCATGAAACCATTTTGAAACCAGCATGAATTATATATGCTTTAGACTTGTATTAAGGATTTTTTAAAATTTAAGATAAATGTGCATTAACTAATTTTCAATATGGCATCACTCCCAGTCTGAGATCCAGCAGATTTCTCTCTCTGAGACTGCCAGTGAACCCTTCCTTCTGCAGGCAAGTAATTTTCATTAGTGTCTTATCTAGCTCCTTAAGATAGGCTTCCCTGCTAGATAAACCACTGCAATTTGAAACCACAGGGAAGCAAACTGCAAACCTCTTTGCCCAGAATGACTGTAAACATGCAGGCAGAAACACACAAAACAATCTTTGAGTTAATGAGGATGAATGCCAATAGCCACCTGGTTTTCTGCTAAGTATTCTAGACTGGCAGGATTGAGATAAGCAGGACTCAGTGCTGCTGATGTAGTCTGACTTACCAGTTAATGGAATGTGCTTCAGAACGATGTGCCCAAACTGGTCTGAGTAAAAAAATCAAAAACCAGACAAATTTTCTGACCATAGGAGACCACCTCCCACCTCTCAACAGCATCCCAGACTACTCCCTTGTTATAATTAAGGGTATGTGGGGTATTATTGGTGGCAAAACTTTGTCGAATACACAGGACCTGTTTAGCAATTGGCTGGACCAAACAATAGCAAATGGACCACAAAAACAATAGTCTTGTGCTGACAGAGATGGACACTGGATGATGTAATTGACCTTCTGCATTTGAACCTTGTCATCTGTCACTGGCTATGGGCTGCAGAAGAATGGAAAACGTGTAAGATGAAAACAGGTTTAACAATAGAAAAAGAAAACACAAATGCAAAGGCAGAATGCAATACAATTGCTCAAGATGCAAATTATAACCAGACCCAGGGACAGATTAAGAAATGATGAGTATACTCAAGAGTGCCAGACTCCAAATAGTAGGTTACTGTAATGCCTCCTTTTTAACCCCACTCAGACACTGAGACAGCAGTAAACTTCATTTCCAGGACTTGGCGCTTCTTATGTTCAGGACATAGGTAGAAATGCACATTCAAAGCTCCAGTTTTACTTCCAGGTCTATGGCACATTAGAGTCAACAACTTAGATTTCATTTTTCAATAGGAAGAGTCACAGAAAGTAGATAATTTTATCAAGGCAGCTAAAGACTGGATAAAGCCTGTGTTTGTGGAAGATGACTAACACATGATCTCTGAACACAGCTCCAGAAACTCTGATTTCTAGTTTACACTAGGAGCTATATGAATGGTACTGCTGCAATCAGCTGAAAAAGCACCTTGGAGTTCTACTATAGGCAGCCTGAAAGCCTTTGGTTTGTAGAACAAGTTAATCTGCATTTCTTCAGTTTCTGCAGCCAGCCCCATGAACTGAGGACAACAGCATGCTAAATGCTTCTCAACACTCTCCTTCAAGACTCTTCATCCTTTCTCCAAGGCTCAGGCATGTCATCTTCCCAAGCAAAATACAGGAAAGGAGATTGTTCTTCTGCTCTAGAATTGTTCTTCTCTCTTTCTTCGGGAAACAATTGACTTGCTTCCTAATTCCTGGTAAAGAAGCAACACAAATGCATCCCCACTTTGTCCAGATGAAGTTCAAAAGCAGAAACTTTTGGAAGGAGAGAAAACCAAGAAAAGTGAGAGGCCAGAGCTCTGCTCACTTTCATCTCTGCTTCTCAGTTGAAAGTCCACAGAGCAGGGTTTCTACAACACCAGGAGGTGGCTGGTAAAATGATTTCACCTTATTTCAAGCAAACCCACAGTTTCTAAGGGGGTTTGCTGAGAAGCATCACCACCTGCTGGAGAAAACAGTGGGAGCCAGTCACTCAGCCACCAGTTTTTATGTGTTGGCAGGACCTATTGGCTGGCATAAAGACATTTTTGTTATCAACACATATAATCAAATTGTCTTATTACAAGATTAAGCTAGGATTTTTCAAAGTGATTAACTCGATTCCCAAAGATTTTCTAACTTATTACCAACCGTTTTATCAAATAAAGAGAGGGAAAGAGAAAGGTTCATAGATTTTATAAGACTATATCATTCTTCAATAAAGAAAGGTTGAGAAATACTACCCTTATTCAAAATATTCAAAGACTTGAATATTACAAATCCCCCTGTTCTTTACCATATGATTTTCAAAGTTACATTAAGAAAGGAAAAATAGAACCTTAAAACAGACAGATCAACCTCTCCCAAGATCCTTGTTACAACAGAAATGGAGCTGAATGTATATGAATGACCATCTATTTTGTGGTTTCCCAATTTCTTCTCTTGCACGTAGAGTTAATAACAAGTTTAGGTTCATTCTATTAGTTAGACCCTTGAATAAAAGCAATTTCTGCCCTTTGTCTCTAACAAAACATCACTGAGTTCAAAAATACCCCAACAGCTCTAGTAAGCTGTTACAGGTCTCTATTGAACAATTTCTTTGCAGATCAGATTGACATGGAACAATTTTGTTGGCCAAGAAAACCAAGAACTCAGCCAAAGAAAGAAACAAAAAAACCCCAAAAAACAAAAAAAAAAACCCCAAAAAAAACCAAAACAAAAAAAACCAAACCCCAAACCTTTCCCCTTGGTTTTCATACAAACACACAACTGTAATAATATCTGAGCATATTTTATCATCAGAATCAACTACTTCACTCTTAAACAACTTACAGTATTTAGCCAGCCATCCAACTAAACTGCTGGTCTCTCCAAACAATTAGTCATATTTTAAACCAATGATAACAGGAAAGATCGTGGTTTCCATAATAAATATATATAAGTTGATCATTATTATTATTATATGGTTTCATTAGTGGAAACCATACTTTGTATCTGTTTCTAAAATATAGATCATATTGTATACATTTCAAGGCTGTTAATAATCAGATGACAACTGCTGGAGAAAAGAAACTGAGGCTGGCATACATCCTACCTCATCCTGAGTTTCTGAATCTGGGGCAGGAGTCAGTAAAATGAAAGGTCTCAATAAACTTCATTCTGTCAGAAGAAATAAATAGTAAAGAGGAAGGTGAACCCACAAAGAAACCAGAACAGGACCCTGGCATTTCAAATTCCCTTCCAATTCATATAAAGAGATGGTATTTCCTTTGAGTTTAAATCTCCATCTGCTGTGTTGTACATTATACATAGAGGCCCTAACCATTTACTTGACTGGATAAGCCCAGTGTGTTCCCAGAACTGCAACTAGCAGGAGAACTCAGGTCACCAGTGGCCAGCCCAAGAGGCTGGCTGCTCTGCTCCTGCTAAGGGGTGAGTGGTTTTACTGACACAAAGCAGACTCCTTTAGAGACCAGGACATGGCACACTTTGGTCCTTCCAAGCCCTGCACCACAAGGCACAATGTCCCGCTTTGGCAGAAGAGGTATCGACAGCACAAAATAAAGCAGCTGACTTCCCACTGCAGGGGGAATAGGGGAACTTTAGGACAATGGGGGTCTGTGGTGGCCTGAGGCAGCTGGGCACAGATCCCCTTTCCCTCTGACTGCCCATATGGGCAGTGCTCAGAGGAGACCTGACAGTGGCTGCTAGTACATTGCTTCAAAGGCATCTGCAGCAGGACCCCCTTCTCACAAGGACTGTCTGAAATAAAGACATTCAGAACCAAAACCCAGACTTTGGTGTGGGGCTTTCTGGGGCTGGGTTTTGTTGTGTTTTGGTATTTTTTTTCAGGCAAACATTAATGTAACAGAGAGCACCTGAACTAACTGAAATCTAAGTAATCAATGTGGGGAAAGGAGTGAGGAAAGAATGGGGAAAGGAGTGGAAAAGCTTGGTCATCAGTAATTCTGTACCTACAATAATTCTTAAACCTAGCTAAGCACCTAAGCATGTGTAAAACTACATGGACTGAAGTCTTCCTCTGGCTCACCTCCAAGACATTAATGCAGATACACTCATAATTAACAAGATTACATATTTTGTGAGATCTCATTGTTTCCAACTCAATGTAAGAAGAACAGTTTTAGAGGGGTCAGTTGCCCTTTCTTATCCAAAGAACTTGCATCAATGTAAAATTACTAAGTGGGAGGAGAATTAAAGCATCTCACTGGAAACTGGACTATTTAAGTCTCTAGAGATACACATCTGGCTTTACAGTTCATTCTTTGATATTTTTCTTTAAAAGCCTGAAAGAGTACAAGCAACTGAATCCCAATTAAACCATTGCAGTGTCTGCAGGGCATTTTTTCCATTACAGGTTCAGTAACCTAAATAGGGTATTTTAGTTACTTCTGTAGAGTCCAGATTTACAAAAACACACAAACATGCATGTCTTGAATGCTGAAACTCCTGGTTTACAGAGTCACATATTGAGATCAGTTCTGAGGAAACTCAAAAACTAACAGTGCAGTTCTGTGTGCAATAGGACAGTCAGCAGATGGGGATCCTTTTGAAGAAAGGCACTCCTTTTGCCCCACTTAGAGCAGCTGTGAGTCCAAGTGAAGCACACCCAGCCACTGTAGCTGCAAACACATCCTACATCTGTGGCAGAGACTCCTGCAGAGGTACAGTCCTTATGCTTTGTTATAAACAAAGCAACTTGTGGGACTGGGTGCTTCACATCTGCTATTCAACAAATGTTCTGTACCTCCTTTTTCAGAACTTTTGTATTAGCACAGCAGATTAGTGGGACACTACAAACTGCCCTATCTGATTTCTCAGGTGCTCCAAACCTGCAAAGCAAAAGGTGAATGGTACCAGAAGACTCTTGGGTACCAAGCTTACAGACTGTCAAAACCTTGAGCCAAGGAGCTGTTAAGTCTCCTTTTCTCCACCCAAACTATAAAGAGGGTGTAATATTTCATGGTAAAATATTGCCATGGAAGATATTTGCCTGTGTTTTTTTTTAATAAAGTCTGTTTGGCAGCTATGGGGAAATGAACCATTAGGTATTTTTCCATCTCTAGAGTCTATTATTCCAACGTCATTTAGGAACAGCGGTCCAGTATCCATCTGCAGCAGTAAATGCTAGAAAGGCAGAGTTAAGCACAGACATAAAATCACAGGCTTCTGGACCAGCCAACACAATCAGTTATCCATATCTGGTAGCCAGTAATCTGATAGTCAAGTTTCTTACCTTTAAGACTGAAAATATCCATCATCATAGAATGGGAATTCATTTCTAGAAGAACAAATATAAAACTTTGAAAATAATCTTCTGGGCATGTGCTGGAGGTGCCTCACCGTGCCGTCCTCTTCTTTGCCCTGATGTGTTGTATCCTGTGAAGAAGGCTAAGACAGCCTCTCTGAAATGTTGTGATGTTTTTCTCTTCACCTTGTCACAGCTCTGCTGAGTGATGGAGGAGGCTTGAATAGTCTATTCTCTCTGGAGTGAGAGAATAGTGTCAACACTGCTATAGATTTCAGATCTGGCAAAATGTGCCTGAAGGTGACATGGAAGAACAGTAAGTTTTAAATGACATCTCCGCTCTCATATGACTCCCATGAAGATTTGCCATTAATAGCAGAAAGCTTTCTTAAAAATTAAATGCTATTCTTGTGTTTCTCATACTGAGTATCTCAGCCCAATGCTGATTTAAATTTGGTTTAGATGTGGAGGATAAGGAACAATTCCAGTTTTAATGAAAATCTATGAGTGTGTTTCAGTCCCAGCACCATCAGTGCTCACAGACTAGCAATACTTCCCAGATAAATTAGACTTTCTTGATGTTAGCAATCACAGACATTCATTTTTTACTTTGGAAATCCTAACACAGATGGGGCTTTTGTGGAAGAAATCTTTCAAACAAGCTTTGAAGATAACTGCTACAATAAAGGATTGATTTTCTCAGTTTCCTAGGTCTTGATCTGTTTGCTGTAGTTTGGTATAAAATAAAGAGTAGCTTCCTTACAATTGACAAGCCAGAGTGAATGAAACCAATTGTGCAGATTACAACCTTTGAAGTTTTACTTGAAGATTGTACTAATTATCCAGAAAAATTTAACAGTAATTGACAAATTCACTTGCATTGTTTCTCATAGTACCAGGAAGTTTTGTTCAAGAGAACATTCAACGTATTGAGGACAATTACTTTATATTTCACCATGAGTTTCCCCACTTATTTTAAAATCATTCTTTCTTTCATGTATTTTTAGCACAGTCCTATGGATCATTGGTTCTTTCCAGTTAAAAAGCAAATTAATGTAAATAATGCCTACAAGCACTAAAATATTAAATCCTACAACAGAACCTATGAAATTACTAGTTTTACAGATAGATCAGGCTGAGATTTACAGATCCAGAACATTTTGCTTCCCTGATCTCCTAGCACAGAAAAAAATCCCAGTGGATGTACAGATTTGTGAGCTGGCTGTGATCAGCCCTAGAAGAAAAGCTGGTGGAGTGGTTTGGGAGCTAGCCTGAGACTTGAGAGATGTTCATTTTCATGACCTCATGTATGGCCTTGGGCAAGTCACATTTCTAAAATGGGAATAATGTCTATTTCATATGGATCTTCTGAGGACAAATGCATTCAAGAATGCAAGACACTCATCTTATGAAACCATAGGAGCATAGAGGCCTTAAAGATAATCTCTTTCCAACACCCCTGCCATAGGCAGGGACACCTTCCACTAGACCAGGTTGCTCAGAGCTCAGGTTGCATCCAATCTTGCTTCAACACTTCCAGGGATGGGGCATCCACAGCTTCTCTGGGAAAGCTGTTTCAGTGCCTCAACAACCTTGCAGGGAAGAATTTCTCCCTAATATCTAATCTAAACCTACCCTCTTTTAGTTTAAAACTGTTATCCCTTGTCCTATCACTACACTATCTGATAAATAATCACTCTTTATCTTTACTGTAATTCCCCTTCAAGTACTGTAAGGCTACCAAAGGTCTCTCTGGAGCCTCCTCTTCTCCATGCTGAACAACCTCAACTCTCAGTTTGTCATCCTAGGAGAGGTGCTCCAGCCTTCTGATCATCTTTGTGGCTTCCTCTAGAGCTGCTTGAACAAGTCAATGGTTTCTTATCTGGAGAGACTGAGAACTTGCGGTTTTCATAAATACATAAAGTAACTTTGTAAGCTCTGTATTTGGAGACATTGGAGGATAAGGAGTTCTGGGTTCCCATATAATTTGCAGAAGGAAGGGCCACAGCAAAGAGTCATTTTGTGCATCTGTGAAGGCAGATGCCCCACAAAGGAAGATGTTCCCTAGCCCGGAGATGAATGTGTTCTTGCATTTCACACACAGAAACCACCTTCCTGCTTCAGGCAGGATATAAACTCTGGGTTACCCACTGCAGTCACAGCCACTGCTCTGTCACTCTTGTACTACTTCATCATCTCAGCATATTTAGTAAAAATATCCCCACATGGCACCTCCTGAAACTCCTCTGTGTGCTGCTGTTTGCTGGGTGACTGACTGACTGACTGACTTAACCTGCTACACAACACTGCTGCTCCCTCAGATTATTCAGGGTGGGATTAACCAGCCAGTGATCTCACGTCTTCAGTCTGGCTTATGTCCTGCTACTCAGACCTTACCAACACAGACAAGGACTGTCTCACCAAACCACAGAGAGAAAAAAATCAACAGCCCAGCACATCCTCACACCACTTACCCAGGATGCTCTTGAAATGCTTGGGTTAATACACTGCAGCATCCAAATGAAAGGAATCCCAGGACAACCCTCAGCTGACAGACTTAGGAAAGGACTGATTTCTCAATAAAAAACAGTAGCCACTGAGATGCAATTCCAAACAGGCCAAAGACCGAAGCAGAAATATATTGTGTTCCAAAAGGGCCACTTTCACAGTGTTGGAAACTATTATAAGCCAAATCAGCTTGGAGAGATTTTGAAAGGAAAAGGGAAGTAGAAATTAGGAGGTATTTTAAAAGAGAACACTGAATAAATAAATATCCACAATCACATACATTAAAAAGGCAATTTTTGCTCCATGGCACATGCAGTGGTTGGACTTCTCCACACCTTAAAACCCTCCAAAATCTGAAGAGAGTCTGCAAACACTGCAGGGCTGCAAATCTCTTTATGCCCCTCCAAGGTGGTAAAACATCGCATGGACCATTTGTAGCTCCACTACTGATCCTCATGGCTCCTCTGTGTTAACTCTGGCACACCTTGCCCCTGGATCACAAGAAGGAAAGAAAGCTTTCAGCATCCACAACATAGCTCTTCAGTTAAGGGAAAAATGTAATAAAGCATTAAGTCTCAAGTGAATAAATAACCCCCAAATGCAACCCTTCTCACTTGAGTGTATCATCCCTTTTCTCAAAGGCATAGTCCAAATTTCCTTTTACTGAGGTGAGCTGTTGGATCAGCTCATGGTGGCCATGAAGCGCTGGTATCTGTCACACAAAAGACCCATCATCTGCTTTCCTCCTGCCTGGAGGTTCTTGGGCAATTCAGCAAAGAGTTATACAGCCTCCGCAGTCAGCCTGAGGTCTAGGAGTGATGTGAGAGAGATCACAGCTTCATGACCACAACATCAATTTGTGGTCCAAGAGCTCACCTCTGAAGGTGGAAATTCATTCCCTTGGGATAATCTGTTTCAGCAAAATAGCCAGTTTTATGCTGGCTTAGTGTGCTGAACTGGCACAAGAAATGCTCCAGTAAGGATCACGGTCAGTGTAAGTGTGGGTAACTCTGCTTTGCAGAGAGTGAAAAAAGCCAGGACCAGGGAAAAGGCACAAACCCCACTCCTTTCAGCAGCACTGCACTGTCACATTAGCATCCATGCTTGTGAAACCACAGGCTGAGGACTTGCTGTGGAGCAATAACTCATCTGCAGAACTTTTCATGAAGTGCAATCTAGTACTCCCAAGCAGGATTCGTATCTTACCCATCAGCTCCCCAAAGCATCATACATATAAAGTAACAATCTAGTGAAAGGGGAAATAAAATTAGCTGCACAAATATTTTGATAACCCACGATAAAAGGAGAAGTAGCAGCAGCTCATAGAAATCATGAGCCACAAACCTGATAAGATGGACAAAAGGAAATAAATTCTGTGACTGCCAAAAGAGCAAGAGAGATTTTGATCTTTGGGTGTTTGCTCTCCTGGGTGTTTCTTGAATTACTCTTTTTTCTTGTATATCAAAACCAAATTGGTTCATTTTTGGATGGACAAAGTAGATGAAAATTAAGAGGGCAGAACTATTTCATAAATATTCTCATCCAGCTTAACAGAAGCAGGGGCTCATATGCATGTATGAAATGAAGGTGAATTAACTGGCTTCACTGTGAACAAAGTTCAGTAAAAAAAAGAGACATTACCAGCTAGAGTAGCTCCTAAATGAGCAAGTCTGACTTGTGCACATGCAAGAGCTCCAGAAGAGGAGATGGACAAGTGCCCTGTCCAGTGACTACTACAAGGACACTAACACAGCTGCTTCAGATTTGGCACTGACATGAAACTAGGTGCCTTGAGACTACACTCATGCCTACCTCAGGGCATCCTGAGAAGGAAAGAAAAGTTGAAGCAGCTGGAGACAGCCTCTCAAGCTCATACTTGCTGAACAGCAATGGAGCAAAACAGCAGCTAATGGGGACAAGGAGGACACCCCATAAAAACAAAGCCCCTGGCCCACTGGAAATTAGTGGAAAGGGTAGGTCACCCACAGAAGAACAGAGGGGCTGCATGTCTTTCCATGACAGCAGGCACAGCCTGGAGACTGGAGATGCTGCTGTGCCTGAACTATCTCCCATAATGCTTTAGAAGTGGCCACCTCCTTCACAATCTTCAGATTTGCTAGAAATTGCAAGTGGGGAAAGTTGCTATTGTTCCTAACGATTAACAGACTATGCCATCGATATAACTGGTAATATTCATGTTCCTTCTCCATGCAGGAGGCGCTCCAGGCAGACCAGGAAGGTGCTTGGAGCATCTGCAGCAAGGAGCTCCTGCCATCCCCCCCAGGAAGCACTGGGATCTAAGACAACATGCTCACAAGTAGCTTTCAGGTGCCTTTGTGAGCTGCAGCCTCACACCTGGAAGAGCCTGTCAGCATCCCACAGCACTGCCCATGTTCAGAGCACTGCCTTTTCTTGGCCTCAGCATGGCCATGAAGGGGGAACTCACAGAGCGAGGGCTTAGTAAGCTCACAAGTTTCCAGAAGACTCTCCTGGCGAGAGGGAAGAGGAGCAGGAACACGGGCCACTTGCCAGAGATCGATTTGTCCAATTTAAAGAAATTAATTTAATTGTCTGTGGCAGTAGGAAAGCTTGCAGCTGCTGGCTCCAGGAAGCCTGGACAGTAAGACAACACGGCGCCAACACTGCTAGAATTAAGCAAGTGAGGTGAACACCCGGCAGCCGGGACTCAGGAAGGACATCCTTGCATTGCACACCCTCCGTTTCCATTCAGAGTTGTTACATCCCAGGGTGGCAACTCTCTCTAAAATCCAGGCTGGCTGTTAACATTTAGTGTAGCTGGTACAAGATAGTGTTTAAAAATTCCACCATTCTGCAATTGAAACCCTGCCCTGCAAAACCCAGGGGTCTGTCCTGAAAAAGGGAGCCCCAGCAGGCTGCTGAGGTGGTGGGACCCTGTGTCCCAGCCCAGGAAGGTGAAAGGCAGGGAGAATACTAACAACTGTGTAATTACAAAATTATGTTTAGTGGTTTTTAGTTTTGTTTTTTTTCCTCAGAAGATAAGAACAGTTGGAGAAGTATATGCTGTGGGGCCTCAGCAAATCCATTGCCAGGATTTGCTGTTTGAGGCTTTCATCCATCCAGTTTTAATCCAAATTAGTAGGAGCTTCAGAAAGGGATTCTGGCAAAGTCACAGCTGGAAAGGTTTTCATCATTAATTCTGCCAGGCATATAAAAATACAATTTAAAAAAATAGGAAAGGGGTGGGCTATAACAGCTCTTGGCAGAAGCTTGTTTTGGTTTGCTTTTAGAGTAAAAACAAAAACCAAAATAAAATCCGTATTTAATTAAGAAATAATCCTTATCTTTGTCTTCCTCGACATTTTTACATAAGGCTAAAATGCCATTCTGTGATTATTATAGAATTAATTTCTTTGCTTTGTAAAGAGGCAGGGCAGCTGGGGGTGAGTGGGGAGGGCCAGCTCCCCTGGCCCCAGTGGCACAGGGCTGTGCAGATTTTTGGCAGGTCATTCCTTGCAGCAAACAGCAGTAGTTTAACGAGTTCAGCCTGCAGCTTGTCAGAGAGAACACCAGAACAGGGAGGCAGCACAAGCACAGGTGGTGCATGGGGCTTGTGCGTGTTCACCCAGTGAGCTCCAGCACGTCCCCACTGCCTGGGACCAGCTCCTCAGCAGGGACAGGACCAGAGGTGCACACACACTTCTGTGACAGTTCCTGTTCCAAGCTATGGAGACTAAAACATGACATTTTGCAAATGCCGACTTTGACAAGTACTGCTTAAGCAAACCAGCTCCTTTTCTCATGCAATTTCATTTACTCAGGGAGTGAGTGCTGTGTTAAGGAATGAGGCTCGAGCAAGGGCACACAAGTACTCTCTGCCACGTATGGATTTTGAAGAGAGAGAAGGAACTTCCCAAAATGCTTCTAAATTGCTATAGGTCTGTTTATTAATGAGACACAAGGTTCCCTCGAGGACAGAAGCCTATGTCCTATGGTGCTGCTCGTGACTCTGGTTATCCTGGTCTCTTTCACAGCTGTTATTGCAATAAACCCATTGCACCTGCCCAGCATTCCTCATCTCAGATCTCAAAGCTTTAAGCCAACTGCCTCAAAACAAACCTGATTTATAAAGGCATTAATTGTGACCACAGAGGCATCATTCCACCCATCACACACAGTCACACAAAGAAGAGAACCATGAACAACTCAAGACTGCCTGTATGTAAATGTGAGGAGCTAGACTGGGGAATCAGACTGGGGAATGAGATGCTGGAAAGCAGTGCTGTGGAAAGGGATCCGAGGGTCCTGGTCAAAAGAGAGCTGAACACGAGTCAGCAGTGCCCTGGCAGCCAGGAGGGCCAACCATGTCCTGGGGTGCATCAGGCACAGCACGGCAGCTGGGCAAGGGAGGGGATTGTCCCATGCAATGGGGCAGCCCCACCCTGAACCCTGCCACAACGTAACAAAGACTTTAAGCTATTAAAGAGAGTCCAAAGGAAGGCCATGAGGAAGGTATAGAGCCTTATGAGGAGCAGCTGAGGTCACTTGGGTTTTTTCAGCCTGGAAACGACTGAGGGGAGACCTCATTGTGGGTCTTCAACATCCTTGTGAGGGGAAGAGGAGGGGCAAGCACTGATCTCTTCACTCTGGTGACCTGTGACAATACTCGAGGAAACAGCATGAGGCTGAGGTGGGGGAGCTTTAGGTTGGATATCAGGAAAAGGTTCTTCCCCCAGAGGGTGGTTCCCCCAGGGAAGTGATCACAGCACCAAGCCTGACAGAGCTCAAGAAGCGTCTGGACAACACTCTCAGGCACATGGTGTGATTTCTTGGGGATGTTATTTGAAGGGCCAGGAGGTGCACTCGATGATCCTGATGGGTCCCTTCCAACTCAGCACATTCTGTGATTCTAATAGATCCAACTACTCAAAGGATTTTCTCCACATGGCTGTGTTTCATGTCAAGCCAAAAATCATAGTGTTTAAGGAACCTTGGCTATTAGTTAAGAACTTTCATAATTTATTCTGTACTGCAGTTACCCACTTGCATTTCCCCTAGTGCTACATAAGTAGAAGAAAAGATAGAACAAGGATTAGTTTTGCCTCCAAAATACACAGCATAATTCTCAGTGTTTAAAGGAAACCTTTCATATTGGTCTCAGGATAAAGCAAAGACACTCTGGGCTGTCCAGTCATGGCACTGAACATCCATCCCTAGACATCAGTCAGAGACATCCCATCTTCTGGGACAGACTCCAGAGAAGGAAATATTGCAATTAACTATGACTATTTTGCCAATGGTATCTCCTTATAGAGATGAGACTTTTAGGAGTTATGTATTTGATTACAGTTAACTACTTATCCTATTACATATAATAACATAGCCTGTTATTTTGCACTTTATTAATGAAATATTTATTAGAACAAATCCACGAAGAACAAATTTTAAAACAGAATTTATACATTAAGTGGCATTTTCATTGGAAAAAAACTTCAAATAATATTTTCTTTTGGAAAGAATTACCACAGTGATACTATGCTGTTTTGAACATGTTTAGATTTTTTTTTTTCACCTCTTTTATGTAAGGCAACAAAAATTTGGATTAGAATCTCAGATGTTCATTAACATGTCATTGTAAAAAATCATCTTTTTCCAGCACCTAAAAACTGAATTTAAAAAAATTTAACTTTTGGGGAGTTTTAAATGAAGCAAAATATCCTGATCCTACTTTGCTACTCACAAGTACTCCCTGTCAAACCTGATACATTCAGTGGAATCCCCTGTGCCTTGGTTTGCTGTGGGTTTTCAGCAGCCTCTGAAGCACCTCCTGGGTGCACAGGCAGCCAATATCCCAAGAGCAGCAGCAAGGACACCGAAATTTCCTTCCTAACAATGGACTTTACCTTTCAGCTGCCCACCTCACTTTATGCAACCTACAAGATTTAAAAAAAGATCTTACTTGGCAAACCTGTCTTGAAGTCCAGTGCCCTCAGTGCAGCCAGGCAGAATGTCCATTCTCCAGGACCTTGGGTCTGATGAGGTATTTTAGCTAACAGAGAGCTTTCATCTCGTTGGAGTGGTGTCCTCCCCACCCACAGGCTCGGGAGAGCTGGAACTGGGGAGAGGCAGTACAAAATGCAAAATATGGTGTACAAAATAACAGCATCCAGGACAGAGAACTGTAATGAAAACAGCTGTGAGGATACATACATAAACACAGATTTTTGCAGTCCACTGAGCCAGTAAAAGAACATCAGAAAAATATATTAAAAGGGTAGCACAGGGGCAGGTAAGATATATTTTGCATTTTTAAATTTTAAATTGATCACCAAAATCAATCAATTACAGGAGAGAACAAGATTAAAGAAATAGGGGTTTTTTTGCAAATATCAAACAAAAAAGAAAGGAGAGAGGGATACCAGTTTTTTCATTCTCCTGGGTACCCACAACTCTATTTTTTTTAGGAAGAAGTTTCCAGACTGAAAAGACAGCCTTGTTCAACTCTGGACTTCAGTTTAAACTGCAAACCAAACTAAACAGCAAAGAAAGAACACATTAAATTTTTCTTCCCAGCTTCTATGAAGGGGTGGAGAGTCAGAAAAGAGAAACATGGTGGTGATGGGACCTGAGCCAGCAGCTGAACCACCTGCCAATTAACCCCAGAGCTCTTCTTGTCCAACAGGGAAAACTGCAACCACTGTGTATCATCCCCATCCCTCTTCCCTGCTCTAACTGGACATTTTGGTCTGTGGAAAACCTGTGGCCAGAGGACAGTGCAAAGTCACAGGGTCACCACTCTGTGATACCCTTCTCTGGATGATGGCCTTGAAGTTGTAGAATAGTCCTGGAGACATTGGAAAAAAACATTAAGAGGAAATCTTAAAAAGCAGAACTAAAAGGAAAGCAAAGATTCAGAATTATTAAGGCATTTCCTCCCTATAACATTTCTATATTTAACCAATATCAAAGCAGCCTGAAGGCCCATGGTTTATCTTCCTAGCACCATTTTAGTAATTTTGGACAGGTGAGCCTTGGCTGAGAACTCACAAAAATTTGACTGCCTTCTGGCAGCTGTGGTGCATATGAACACCCATGACCTTGTTAAGTCACAACACTGAGTGCTTGTCTAATAGAAAGAGACTGTTAAGGACTTCCCCCACAGCCTTCCAGAGAACAGGCAGAGAGGAATAAAGGGACCACCAAAACCAGCCATCAAGAGTTGCTGTTGGAAAGCTCATGTCCAGTAAGGGGACATTGCCTCTCTACTGCAAGGGAACCAGATGTCATCCCATTAACAGACACCAGTTTCTTAGCATGGTTTACAGGGACAGCTGCCCTATCCATGAGAAGTTCACCAAGCTGACACATCTGCTTGACTCAGTGATAAGGAGAAACTACTGAGTTTCTGTGAGTTTGCTTCATAGCTTGAGTAGAAGTGGGAAGTTCAGCCAAGACCCTTGTGTTCCTACTAAAAAAAGCTTTTTTGTATGCTTTTACTTGTGTCTCTTTGTTTCAATGAGAAGATCAGGAACCAGCAACGCCAGCACTCGTTGTAGCAGCAGAAACAAAAAGAATTGGTTAGAGCTTTTTGCCCAGGTCTTGTTTCCAGGTGGGTTCTCTGATGTTTAATGAGAGTTGAACTTGTATTGCCTTTTCCTTGGAAGAGATTGTAGTCTTCTTCTGTGGTCTTCTTCCCTCTGCCTATTTCAACAGAAGTGTAGCTCCGTTATCTGTAAGACATCATCAAACCTTGACCTTCTGTTAAACTCGGTCAAATTGGCCACTAATTATAAAAAGTATTAGAGAGAGATGGCAGGTAGGGTACACAGCAAATGCACAGAAAATCCATTTCCACTACTTTTCCCCTTTCTCTTCCCACGGATATGTGGTAGGCTTGCAGTCAGAACACCACCACCAGGTAAAGGGATCCTGCAAGAAGAGGGAGCTCTTTCCCTTTGTTGCCTCAATAAATTGCTCTCCACAGCAAGAGACAGCTTCTGCCCATATGACCTCGAAGCCGTTTTCAGCTCCTCCCTCCATCCAATTTGCCGCAGCACAACAAAGCACTCCAAAAATAACATTTATTTTTAAAAACTGGAAAATGGCACAAACCACCCCAAAGGAGAGAATGACAATGGCACGAGTTCAGCGCGGGCTCATGAACCGACGCTCCCCGCCAGGGACAGGAAACTGGAACCTCATGGAAAGAGACTGAATGGAACCAGAGTGAAAGGAAGTGCCAGAAGCCGCGGCCACCGATGGCCAAATGCTGCCGAAAGGATCAGTCAGCCGGGAGAGCGCCAGGCCTGTGTCACAGCCCTACATCTCTAAACGCCTGTCTCTGGAAGCCTGCACGCACAACGGGCTGCAGCGTGCACGCTAAGCAAGGAGGAACTTAAAGATGAGGAACGTTTCCAAATGACAGCTTTAAAGTTGGGGATCAGCAGAGACTGAACATCTGATTTCAATTCTAAACGATTTCTGATCAGCCAATATGCAGTACCCCAAATACACTGACAGTTTCTGCTCAAAATGGTATCCTTCAGTAATGACAGAACTGGTATGTATGGACTGCCAAATAAAGGCCACACCACCACTGCTGAAGGGACCAGAAGTTGGACCGGGCAAAGGAGAAATAAACTAAATCACTTTTGTTGAACAGGCAGAGCCAGATTTGCTACTACCTTACCTCTCGTACAACCACTTAGATCACGTGTAAGGTAACTTTCACAAAAATGGAGTTATAAGTGCATAATAAATACAACTAGAAAAATTCCTTGCCTATGAAGAATGAAAATTATTTTTAATTTGTTAAGTAATAAAAGATGAATGTTAAATTGGAATGCTGAAATGCAGACAGGTTTTCAGAAGCAGTCTGTTTTTGATGTAATATTTTCAAATGATCAATTCAAATTCTGCTTTTGAAAAATTTTCTGAGCTTTGATCTCACTCCAAGTTGAGTCCAGAATGACTATTATATGGCTGACATTAAAAGTGTCAAAACAAAGTGATTTATAATGGAAACACAGAAAATAAATCACTATTTGAGAACTTTTTAACACACCACAGATTAGAGCCAGAAGGCCAGACTAAGTTGTCACTGAGTTTGTAAGCTTTCCTGCTGCAGCTGAGGACCACAATACACAGAAGAGCAAATTCAGTTAATGAACTCGATCAGATCCACCCAATGACCTGTGCCTTCCCTGGAGAGGCACTTAAAAATTATGATCTACAAAGACATTAACATGACCACAGTCAGCGACCTGGAGCAAACTAAGAAGCAGGATTGGTCTGGCTGGAGCACAGATGCATGCACTAAGGCCCTGCTTGGTGAACACAGACCAAGAAGAATATGTGACCATATCTGACCACCAAAATGAGCAGAGCCATTAACATCCTGAATTAATGGGCTTAGTGGTTTTCAAATGAGGTATTTCCATGATGGACGTGGTGTGGATTCAGCAAAGTCTGCCCTTTAACAAATACAGCTTTGGTTTCAAAGATTTGATTAGGCTTAATACCATTAGGGAACCATTACTGATTTTATGCTGTTGTTGTTACTGGTTTAACTATCGATTTCTGAACCAAAAATTGAAGACAGTTGGCGTTACCAAGAGTCAAGGTTTAGGAATGCAAAAGCAAATCCAAGGTACAGATGAGCTTCAGATGTGGACAGGCTTCACAGGGTTTAATAGGTTCTCCAGAGTTTGTCAGGTCACAGAGGCTTTTCTTTTTGTGGGGTGTGCATGAGCCCAGTTGTTTCTTTGTGTTTGTTGTTTGTTTTAAACACTTGTGACCTCAGCCGGAGCAAGTGGAATTCATATGAGCAATTATTGCATGCAAGAATTAAAAAAACCTCACGCCAACCTTGGTTTATTGTACACCATTTACAAAAAAACCAAAACAAATGAAAATGATCTTCTTAATCAGCAATCCCTGATCACCACCACGTGTTTTTAAAACAGCCAGATGTTCACAGTTTAAGAAGCCAAATAATACTACTACTTTCTTGTAAATGTTAATGGTGAAAGAACAATAATAATGGTTTTAGTCAATCATCATTAGTACTTGAAAGTAGAAATATAAATTAAATAAGACTCAAAAAACTTGTACAATAAAATCTGCTATAAACAAAGCTAATTAAAAAGAACTGCTCCCAACCTGGGTTGTGGGTTTCATCTTGTTTTAAAATTAAAAGCAGTATTTATTTTTCTGAAGCATCCAAATGAATGTTCATATCCAGATGTCCTTACAAAGAAACATGGTCTTCATTCTTTTCTCATTTTTTAAGCTGTTTATATAATATTTTACTTCTGATTGTCCTTTTCTTCCTTGGCAATCCTCTTTGTCACACCACTGAAATACTTCTCACGGAAAGAATTGTGTCCCCTGTATGGCATATACTGACCATCCAACAAGTAAGAGTTCTCATCTTGATCCTGCATGGCATCAAAAGACAAACATTAGACTCGAGGCTAGCATGTTCGGCACTTATTGCCACCACTCTGCCTCCAGACTTTTTCAAACAATTACATACAAGAGTAAGGTAGTTAGGGTTTTGTTTTACAGTCCAACAGCTGAAAACATCTCAGAATCCCACCCTTACACGACCAAATGAGCACAGGTACCAGGCACCACCCAGGTCACTTTCCAGAAAAAATATTTTCAGGAGAATTCAGTGAGTCAGAGGTCTGTGGAAGACAGGCACAAACAGAAGACGAACACAAATGGCTAAAATGAGTTCCTACAGTTACTGAAGCACATTCAGAGAATTTTTTTTTCTGTGCAGCATTCATGTATTTCTGAAAGTTAAAGCTGACACTGTAAATCCCTACACATAATACCTATTTGACACCAGCCAAAAACACAGTTTAGAAAATTGGCCCACTGTATATACAAAGGTTTAGTTCATCATGTACTGTGGCTTTATACAATTAAGATACTTGTCAGCTAACATTAGCAATGCTGTAAGATAAACATTACATCAAACTTTAATCTGAGTGTTAAAGAAAACTGATGGCAACTTCTAAAAACAGTTTTATGCTTCTGGGTGATGTCAGTTTCTCATTATGCTCAAAAGCAGGAAGGAACAGTGAGAAGGAGCCTCACACAGAACAACTGAACAACACAAGGAGAAAATAAAAACAAGCACACAACAGAACCAAGCCTCTATTCCATCACGTGTCTCTTCTCAGGTTTTTAACCAATGCAGTAACATAGACATTGGCTCACTACCTTAAAACGTTTAGTTATTTGTTCAAATTCAAAAATAAAGTTACTGTGGAATGTTTTAGCATTAGTAGGAACATGGAAGTAGATTTTAGTCTGTATTTTTGTATTACAAGAGTAATACAATGCAAGGATGAACAGAATCCTGGTCTACAATCTCTCCCTTCAGCTCTTTTGTAGCCTCTTCCAGGTTTTCACCTACCAAGATCAACACCTCTCCTAGCTCCGGATAGCTCAATGAGCATACTAAAGGAGTGAAAGAAAAGGTTTTTCAACAAAGCAAGACGCTTGTGTGCATGCAGAAGGGCCCTCTTCTGGACACAATGAGATATTACTTCGAAGGAAGTCTCACCTGCTTCTATGAAAGCAGACATCAGGAATGTGACACCAGTTTAAATTAACTTGCTAAATGTTCAGTGCCATGTAGATATCTATTATGTAAAGCATGCACACCAGTAGCAGCAGCTCTGTTTAAATACTGCACTGTTGGAAAAGAGCAGCAGAAAATAACTTCAGGAAACCCAATGCAGGCACAGTATTATCTATTGTCTTTTGGTCACCTGTGAGAGACTGCTGTCTCCATGACTATTCTCAGGCTGATAAATAACAGGCTTTTAACATGTCTGTGAAAAAAACTGAAAATTACAAAATTGCTATAGACAGACAGGAAACAAGAAGGATTTAATACATATTCCTCTCACAGCCAGCCTGTACCCATTTCTCCAGCCACTCTTTAGAAAAGAGCACTTTTTCTTCTCTTGTAAGAAATCCTTCTTCGACATAAACATATATTTTTATATCATTGAGATGTTTTAACAAGAATGCTAAGTAATTTACTTATTTTGAGAAATGGACAGGATATTTGACCCTGAAGGATAATGATATATAGATCAAAGATACTTTAAGATAAAGAATTAATCCCCACAACCTCTAAGAGGTCACGCATGTGTACAACATTCATCTTGATTCCATAGGAAACAAAATGCTGATTTGGTGGGAAGAGATGAAGGAGGAAACTACTCTCTCCTCCACCTCCAAGCTGGTTAGGGCAAAGAGAGGATGTGCTGTGTAGAAGAGTTAATTTCAAGTAGAACACAGGTGTAACAGGGGCATCTGCTTGCACCAGATGGAAACAGGCGTGGTGCACCCCTCCACAGCAGAATCTCATCTTGAAAATCCAGGCCTCATCAGGAGCACTGCAAACACTGCTTGCTAAATGAGAGATCTGCAGTCAGGCTTGGATTTCATAGGACAGATTACAAAGGAAGCTCCTGGCCCACATCACAGTAATTCCAGTCTAAGAGGTTCCATTCCCTACCTCTCACCTGTACAGGCATGACTGTCTAACAAAGATGGCAATTGCTTAGAAAACCAAAAAACAAACAAAAAACCCCAACCAAACACCAACAAAAATGGGAATTGCTCCTTAAAAAAGGGAAAAGAAAATAAGAAATCCTGAACTAACTGGAGATACCAGTCACTGTTGAGGTTTACTAGTCAAAGAAATTTTAAAGGCAGCATGAGGACTTATCAAAGCAACTGAAATTCTTGGATTTCAGAGACTAAGGATTTCCAAACAAATTCTAACTTACAGTATTTTGTATCAAGGAGCTGAATGGGTACAATCTGAATATTGATTGTACCCATTCAGCTCCTTGATACAAAATGAGCACTGTGAAGCACCAGGCTTCATTTAACTGCACAGGGAAAATAACTTGTAAAAAAACCTTAACAATTTATTTGTTCTAAAGACAACACTAAAATAGGTTTTAGAGATCTCTGATATATAAGGAAGAGAAGGGGATGCTGAATGGCAACAAGAAAATGTTTCTCTTTCAATCTTGGCAAATATTAAGTGACATTCTAAAAATTCGTATTCATCTGGCATGCCCCAGTTCAGCTTCAAGGTAATTACCCACATTTCATTTTAGTTTAAAAAAAAAGTCTTCCTAGCCTTATCACTGCTTCCTACCACTCTACATCTGGTGCTGGACAGTAGCTACAGAAACCACTTGTACTAATGTTATACAGCTATAAACAAAAAGGAGCAGTTACCAAACCAGAGACAGCAGGGTCATATACCCAGGAACAGACACTGCTAAATTCAGTAGGAAAAATTCTACACCAGTAACAACTCTGGAGCAACCACGTGACATGGAAATGCTTGCCCCACTCAGCAGGGTGGGTTTGTGTGCCTGGTGCTTCACAGTCCCTTCCTGGACAATCATATGCTCAGAGTTTGTCCTTCAGTCAAGTTTTCTGTTACATCTTACTACATCATTTCTAGGCATCTCTCTTGGCATTAAAAAAGTGGGATGCCTCACAGGGAGGGAGAAACATAGGGCTCTGGGCTGAGGCTGCAGTTGCCTCTGCCCCACCCACCCTGGGTTTTGGGGGGACAGTGTGCAGATGTGTCGTGGGGGAGGCAGGAGGGGAGTGTGCATTTTGGGGTGAATGCAGTGCTGGGAGGAACAATGGCAAAAGCTGTCTGAAAGAGTAATCAAAAAATCCAAAACTCTTCTGCTCATACTGGAAGAGCATATTCAAATCAACATGCTGGAAGAGCATATTCAAATCAACACTGAGTTCAGGAAGAAACCTTTTCCAGTTGGCACAATTTCACTGTAAACTTAAAAAGAACAGACTGGACGCTTACAAGACAGTGAGTTATATACCAGATTTGTGAGGTTTTTAATACAACATATGATCTTCATGCTTGTGATTTCCTATGATATATCAATACTTCACCTAGACATACTCACTTTTTGCCTTCACTTTGGTCTCTGTTTTATTATAAACAATTCCAATCAAATTGCACCAAAAATTTCAGCAACTGACTAAATTCATCTCCAGTTAAGAGTTTATTTGAAGTGTTAATAGTAAAATCAAAATTTGCTGTGAAATCTGCAAATTCTTATTGGTGGCAAACACTGAGGAAACTGAAGAACTGCATAGTAACAGTAACATGATTTGTAACAGTTCTAATCCATTTGCAAGTGCTGCACTATGCTGAATTAAAAGGCAATTGAGGGCCTGTTACAAACCAGTTTAATAATGCAGACAGGAATCATCTGGAAACATAAATGTTAGGCATATCCATAAAAATTCACTCTTTCACTTAGAAAAAAGAAAAGCAGAGAAAAGTGTAACTACTGAATTTTATGGTCATATCTGGTGAGTCAGAAGTATCCAATTCAAAGGTTGCTTAGGATATTAATAGAGGAAAAAACATGTTCCAGGTAAGGGACACTGGGGTGGGGAAATCTTAGACACCAAAACAAGGTCCTAAACCAAGCAGGCGGTGGCTAAGGATTCAACATGCATTTTGCTCTCTAGTTTTGCATCATCAGAAACCACACATGGGTGCTGGTATCTTTAAATTATCTAACAGACATCTGGAATACCGAATGTAAGCACTTGCACAGTCTTATCTAAGCAGCAAGCCTGCCAACTAGTCTCAGGTGCTCAGAGCTAAGCACAGAGCTAAGCACTTCCAGATATGAACTTGCCAATCCATGAGCTGAAGAACAGGTGATGCACAAGAGGAGAGTAACAAATGATGCAAGTCTGTTTGCAGAAGGGTTGATAAATTTTTTGGGTTAGAATATGTTACCCTACAGCACTGGTAGCAATAAAACTGCTGTCAAAAACCTCCCTGAACACCCTAAGATGCACATGTCAAAAACTTTCATCATCTACCCTCCTGGTTTGCTACTGGTGAAGTTGGCAGCTCCGAGGCTGAAACTCCACACAGAGTGTTTATACAAGTTCAGGTGTTGCTTGAGAACTGCAGTCACCACAAGCATTATGAAGGCAGCACTGACCCCCTGCTGTGTCAGGAGTGCAAGCACCACACACACAGCAGCCTGACTGCATCTCCTGCCATCTGAAACAGCTCTTCCAGCTGACAAGGAATGTACTAAAAACACTTGCTCGCTGAGTGCATTTTCATTAAGGATTTGCCTCACATGTGTTTAGCATTTCTTTTGACAGCATAAAGTGAGAGAAGTAGCAAGAATGGAAAGGAGACCTGAATGCAATATTGCCTGGTCCCAATGCCTCAGGAGAGGCACTTAGTGTGTCACAAAACAGAAACAGAAAAAAGATCCAGTTGCGCTTTGCTGTACTTGTCGCAACTTCAGTATTATTCCAAAAGCTAAAATGTACACTCTGAAGATGAAGTAACAGAATTAAATGAGGTTTACCTGTACTGCAAGACCCACAAAGATATTTAGTGTTTACTTGGGCATTGGGATGCACTTCACAATCAATGGAAACTTAGGCATTAAGGCAAAGCCTCTGTGGATGGGATTTACAAGTAACCGGTAAGTTCAAAGATCTTTCTCACACTATCAAGGGACTTTTTCAGGATGAAGAGTTTACCAAAAACTGAGAATAAAAAGGAAGAAACCAAAACCAGAACAGTCCCTTAAATCACTGCTCCATTTTACAAAAGCTCTAACTCTGATCATAAAAACTGAAGTGTGACAGAAACAAGGATCAAATGCTGAATAGCACGAACTTGTCACGAACGCAACAGCTACTATTTTACACGATATGATCAAGAATTTAAGCTTACCTTGAATTCTTTCACCTTTTCCATGGTTATGAGGCGCCTTGATGTGTGGCTGGAAAGCAGCTGCTCGCAGTTGCTAATAAGTTTCAGGCACGGATGGCGGGGAATGATCTCCTCAGTGTATCTGGAAGAAATAATCATTCTTACTGCAGTAGGCTCATGAAGTGGAAGACCAGCATCTGAAACAAAATTCTTACAGACACTTCACAAAAAGGTTTACAGTTGAAAGTTGTTATGCACTTTAACCTGATTAAATAAATTCAGATATTGCTGCTTCAGAGTCCTGACATCATATATTCCAATCATCTTGACATGCAGCGCGTAGAATAAATTAAAACCTCACAGTAAAGAGACACTCCCCTCATTTTCTGCACGTATTTAAATAATGGTAATGTATGTACACATGGGCCTGTCTGTATAATTTCAAGTACAAAATATCTCAGCCAACCAGGAATAATAACTTATTCAATCAGAGCAGTGATTTGAAAAATATTTTCCACAGTCAACATATATGAAGTTGCAGGAATGAGACTTTACTCTGGTTCCCTAAAAGGAGATCACTGCACTTCAATTTCAGATCTTCATTTGAAATTGAGCCACCTCTTTCGTTAAGCCACCTCTTATTAGACAGTAACATTCCTGTACTTCAAAATTTGATATTAAAAATGTATCTCACTATAATTACTTTTTCTAATAGCACAAAAAAATCCACCATAATTTAACATTAGATAGGATTTAATTGTAATCCAACGTTGCTACTATCTATAGAAGAAAGAGTTACAGTGTTTTAAATGCCCCACCTCATAAGCATACTAGTTTCTATAAAGAAAGTCCTTTTTCTAAATTGCTTTCAATCCTTCTATTTCTCCAAATGCTGAAATAGAAATTTAAAGATTTAAGAGCTTTGCATGGGACTACAGCAGCAAGAAGTACTAACCTAGCTAGTATGATAAATATGAGATATCCTTCCTATATACTGAAACATAGTACATGTTTATATATATATCCTGAAATCTAGATTTTGTAATATGCTTTCATGTAATAGTTAAGAAAAAATAACACAGAAAATGGGTTCTGGCATGGTTAGGTATGATTTTGTACAAAACACATGCTCCTATGATTCTCCAGTGTTTGGGGGTTAACAGAAGTTTGGTGGAAAACTTTCATTTCTTATAATAACAGCTGTTAAATAAGTAACTCAATCCTAAACACAGATCTGCAAATAAGAAAAAACACAAACAGTACTGCCCCTTTCCTTTACTCCAAAATTTCCAGACCATAAAACTACCTTTCAGTCACTTCTCATGTGGAAACAAGTATCTGCTTCAGCTAGGTGAAGTCAGAACATGCTTTTGGCAAAGGAGAATGAATTAATTCTCAACTGCTTTCTCTATTACACAAGACTTTTGATGCATCTAGTACCACCAAACTGTCTTTCTTATACAAAGGTAGGCACCCTGCCACAACATTTTAGAAGTTTCTCTCCATAACCATACAGAAGGCTGACTTTAATGGAATTAGAAGAATTTGGACTCAACAATGATTTCAATGTCTGATTGAAAGAGCAAACTCTGGAGTGAGATGCTATCTTGAAGAGGGAGAGATCACTATCACTTTGTTAAAAAGCCTTTTCTGTTAGCATTAATCAATATATTTCTACATTCTTTCAGGTAAAACTCAGAAACATGTCAAGAAATAAATGCAGAAACAATGATTTTAACAGACATCCAATCCAATAGTTTCGGCTTTAATTTAAGGTAATAGACAAAGAACTCAAAAAATGAAACTCAAGACAGGTGTTGCCAAGGAATATTTGATAATGCAACGTGTTAGTAGAAAGTATCTTCTCTTCTCCCCTCTTAATTGCTTTAATGCCCCATTTTCATTTTTACAGCTGAAAATAAAGTGACTATCCTACTATTCTATGCTAATTCTAGCAACTTTAGTATTTCAAGTCATAGCATGATGTACAAATTCATTTTTTAAAAGTCAACTCAACTAGACCTCCCCAAAACAGCAAATGATCCCAAATATGAAGTGAAACACTTTACATTGCTCTAGTGAGGAAGCCTGCTTTTACCAAAGTTCAATCAGCAGAAAGAAAGACACTGGTATCTTGATGAACAAAATAAATTAACTATTTCCAAAGATATTTTATTGACATGAAAATTAGCTATAATACTTTGAATAGCAATGAATTCACAAACATTGCTTTGTTTGTGAATTGTCTTATGAGAAAAAAGGCCTACAATATCAATTTTATCATTTACTAAAAAATACAAACTACTAAGTGCACTCTCCTGTTACAGAAGCATGTAACAGAAATGACTACTTTTGATTTCCAAATTTGCAAAACAGCATGAGATATATAGGACTATCATAAGCCATTTCCATGGTGAAACCAGGGACAACCACCACTTTATATAACAGTATAATTTGACTGTACATAGAAATATATGACACTGTAGACACTACCTTCAGAGCACATCTGTATCTGGAAGACACCTTGAAACAGCTACTGTACATCAACTCCTCACTTTACTGTAAAAAATCTTTACAAAAAAACCCCCTCAAACCTAATCTAAGAGATGCTGAAATAAGGCATGCAAACAGCTATTTTTCCTTATGCAGTCAGCTCTGATGCCAGGCTGCACTCCTGAGCAGACAGAATCCTGCAGTCTCTGCTGGCCTCTCTCGTCCCTAACAGGGCTGCTCTCAGATGCTTCCTGCCTCTCACTGCCATCTCTTGGTCACTTGACTTCTATTTCTCAGAAGAAAGCTAAATCAGTAGTGCCAAACCCCAAAGAACCAAGGATTATTTTTACACACCTCTATCAACTACTCTAGCAGAAACACATACTAATACCAGCCTAGCTTCTACTGTCTTAGAAATCTATCTGCACCTTGAAAATCTAACTTTTTAAGCTTAAACCTCAACCTACTGGACATGCATTTACAATGATATGCAAAGGCATTTTCTGTTTGGTAACAGGAATTATCTCCACTCAAAAGCTTTGTTACAAAATGTGGTTTCCCTCATACAAAGTTTTAAACCACGAAGTCTGGGCACTGCTCTTAAGTGCTGGTACTATGGAAGCTCCAGCTGTACTATGTCCCAAAGAAAAGCACAGTGAGAATGCAGCATCCATTCTGACACACAACACAGCAGAAATCACCAGTACATACTCAGGCCTGTATATGGGCAGCCAGTAAACCAATCTTCCTCCCATCACCAGATATTCTGCCCCAAACTTCAAGAGGTCAAAAAAGATGTCACTTAGATGGTAACTGGATGAAACGAAGAAGTGATTTTCTGTGCTGAACAAAAAAAGTACAAGTGTAAGCAAACACAAGAGCATGGGTAAAACCTCAATTTTTAATAACAGTAACTAAAAAAAAAAAAAAAATCAATACACTAAGCTACAAAAGCACTTTCTGAGCTTTGTAAAGCCACCTAAGACAATCCAGGAGTACAACTTCTACTATGAGGAATACAACTTCTTAAGTTCCCCCCTAACTGTCTCTTTGACTTCCACATGTCCTGAAAATGAGCCTGAAGAACCACAGGTATGCTGGCAATAGTTATTTTGCACAGCATCTTTCTAAAGGAATTAAAGTCAGAAGGCAAGGAAGGCCAGGCAGTGAAGAAGCCATGTGGTATATCTGAAAAAAAAGGAGCAGTGGAAAATGCAAAAGAAAAAATTTGAAGGTAAAATTACAGGTATGCCATTTTTGAGTGATTTTGCAGCCTGCAGGGACCAAAGAGAACTTTTCTGGAAATACATGCTAATGATGGCTCAAAGAGGTGAGAAATAGAATTCAAAATCTGAACACACACAAAGGATGAGGGAAAAAAAAAAGAAGGTTTCAGGAAGTGACATAGTGGTTTTGCAAACAGAACAAAAAGGGTTTTTCTTCTTTAATTATAATTGCTACCATTTTTTAACTTCTGACAGACAACTAAGAAGTAACAAATATTCTAAAACTGCAACTGAGTTTCCATTAAGACATTTATATTCTACAGCAGACAAGACAGTTTCCCTACCTTCTTTCAACCAATTTAACTGTTTCCTTTTGTGATCCCATTCTGCGAGGAGCTTCTCTGATACCATATGGTGCTAGACAAAGCAAAAGCAAAACGCAGAGATGAGAACCTCACCCTTTGTCCAAATAACACACAGTTACACTATACATACACAACAGTGCACAAACTGTGGCTGATACAAGGTTAAAAAAAATTGAAAGCTTTTACGAAGTAGAACTCAGTAAGAGAAATTTCTTCAAGAACTTTTGAAAGCTTCTTGCCCCAAAAAGTTATTTTAAAACTGTTTCAAGGAATTCCCTTCAGCTGTAAGAGCTCCTAGCAGCCTACACATTTGCTACATGACAAAGGACAATGCTGTGTTTTTTCTTAGACATTCCTTAGATTTCCAACATGTGATAAATAATCCCATCCTTTTTTGTTTGACAGACATGAATATATCCCCTATAGCACCTAACTAACCTTTTTCAAAATGAAATTAAGTATTAGATTATACAAAATGTAATTAAGTATAAGATCAGAATTTCTGTCTATCAGCACATCACACAAATGGTAATTCTCACACATAAGAACTAGAAAAGGTTTTTTCTCATACATTTTTTGCACATTGCTAATAGCACAACATACTTACTTCATGTTCCAAAAATCTGAATTTGTGAGACTTGTTTCAGCATCACAGAAGCACCAATGTAACCACTGCAGAAGTTTACGAATGTTGTCACACTCAGTTCTAAGTCCATATTAACATTCTACACTGTCTTATTGCTGAACAGGCCGAATAAAAATTAGCAAGCAACCCACAAAGAAAAGTCACACTTCCTATTCCTAATTAACATGAGTGTGTCATTGTAAAAGCCAGCACTTGAGATCAGAAATTGCTGTATCACACCCCTTGGTTTCTTTTCCCTCTCATATAAGACAAAAAGTGTTTAGTAAACAGGTTTCTAAAAGAGCAGAGGATGCTTTCAAAACTGCTCCTGCTTCCAGTAGCTAAGTGTATTGGAAACACATTAAAATTTCTCTTTGGAAGCACTACATTAAGCACTTAACAAGTCTCCCAAAGTCCATCAGAGATGCATGGCAGACTCCAATGTGCTGCCAACAGCACTACAGACCATTCTGGTAAGAAGCCTCTATGCATCAATCATGTTATGCTTTTACTGAAGAAGACTTCTTCAAAGGATGATTTTCAGCCATATTGATTTCTGCTGGTGAACATAACATTCTCTCCATGGGAGAAAGTGTCATTGTCAGCTTTGTTACACATTAATAACTATCCTTAAAATAAATGCAGAGACGTCAAATGCAGATCCAATTTCCACAGTGCTGCTCTCAACAATCATCTTTGGAAACATGGAAGCTGCAGACCTGAGCACTCGTCCAGGCATTTAATCAATATTTAATCAATGTACACAGGCAATAACGTTTTAGTCACTGTTACTGGGCAGCAAAAGGCAGTAACAAACTTACGGTCTGTAATGATTGCATCAAACAACATCCCTTTTCTCCATACTGGTCTTGAAAAATCAGCAACGAGCGCATCGAGGTAGTATTTCTCTAAACCATACTGTCGGAGATTAGCTCTGATATTTTCATCTGGCCCTCTCCATTTCTGGTTCTTTCTGCTTGCCTTGCCTGGGAGAAGAAGGGGAATGGAAAGGGGAAAAAAAAAGCATACTCAACAAGAAACTGTTATATAAGAAAAGCTTTCATATACTCTACCATTTAAATTAAAGGAAAATAATCAAATGTCACCAAAAAAACCTGTCAAAAGTACTCACAATAAACTTCACAAGTACTAAGGAAAAATGAAAATACCTGAGAAAAGTTCTGCTGCACCATCTGCACAGGGTGTCAAAGAACACATTTACAAAAATGTTGGTTTGCAAGATGCTCTCTCCATCCACCAGTCACAACCCTGTCCACTAGGTCAAATACAATTTGCATATTTGCAAAAGAACTAACAACGAGATTAGGGTTCCTGGGTTAGATTTTGAAGAGCTTCCCACATCATAGGTTAAAAGAGCACACAGCTGTGGTAATGATTATTTGGAACTTTGTTTTGGTCTTCATTATTCTTTTTCAAAAATATTTCCTGCTTAAAAATAAAAATAGTATCTTAACTAGCATACATGTAAATTGGTGAATAAAGCTAAGCATGACCAAATAAATCCTGCAAAGATTAATGCTGCTTTAAAATCCACTAAGTATCATCTGCTACCATCAGTCTTCTTAAATTACAGAGGGTAAGATTTCAGTGGCTTCAAAATATGTAACATACCTAATCCATGGATTGTGTTGTAATCTATATCAGTACCACACACATATGCCCCAAAATGTGCTGAGGAGATTAGAAGGCCACCTAGACAGGGAAGAAGAAAGGCAAAGTATAAACTTCTGTCATAAAATGTCACCTGCGTTAGGATTTTATCCTCAGGAAGTTCAGGAGCCTACAGCAGCAGCACACTAGACCCAAGGAAAAGAAAAAAACCCAAAACAAACACTAAAAAAAGCAGTAGAACTATCAACCAGTTAGAATCACTATGTAATTATAATCAGACATAATAACACTAAGTCCTTTGTGCTCTACATGATTTTCCTTATCTTGCTATGCCCTATGTCACTCCTCACCTCTGGAGCTTGCTCAGTTTTATTTATGGCTTTCTGTATTTTAAGCAGTAAGATCCTTTAGTCATTACATGAACCAAAACTTTTGATTCTACTTTGCAAGGAGCAGAATTTCAAACTGTTGTCAAACAATTGGAAAAAGCATCACCAAACAAATGGCAGTTCTACTGTGTCTGTTCTCAAAGCCAGTATCTTTAACAGTGTCTAAAAATCAAACTTCTATTAGGGGGCTATTCCCTATTGTAAGAAACAATAGGAGGTTATTCCCATATTGTAAAAAATACCGGTCAAGAGCCTTACAAATGTAAATATCTCCAATGTAAATGTACATATCAAAAAAGCTTCTGTAATCGTTTTCAAGTGTGAAAACTACATAGAAATGCATTTGCCTGTGAGTAGGCAGCCTACTTTGTCAGTAGTTTTACCAATATATTTATTTTGTCATAAAACCAGTTTTTTAATTACTCCTATTACAACATGCCTTCCTAATAAAAAAGAAAAGAACACCATACCAAAAAAATGTGTGATTTTCCCTTGAAACTGGCAACAGCTGAACAGCCCACAGAAAAGAATAAATTACATTAATTCTTTAACAGCTTCCAAATGAAACAATGGACAGACTGCAGGAGATGGACAGATACCTGTGTGGTCAAATTATTAATAAAGAGGTCTGTGGCTACCAGAATGGTTTAGAACAGAACAGCAACTGAGAACAAGGCTGTGTCAACAGTCCTGCTAAATAAAGGGGATGACTGCTGCAGGATGAAGGGCTGACAATGCACAAGCTGTCTACAGGGGTGACACCAGTTCTCCCATTCACCAGAAGCATGGAAAGAAGCATCTCAGGTGGCTGCACTGTCCTGAGCCACCCACTGAGCACCAGAAAATCCCTAATGTGCCCTGTGTGCACCAGAAAACTTCTGCACCATATGGTAATGAACTCTACCAAAACCAAAGGTGAGCAAGAACAAAAAAACTTTTCATATTCCTCTGCTTTTTCTTGTGAAATGGATCAGGGAAAAACAAGGTTACTCACCCCAAAGGAATCACCCATTTCCCTTCTTGGCTGCAATCCCTCAGAACAGATGGGCAGTACATCCAGAGGGTCAAGACAAATTTAGCTAGCCCTGACCCCCAAGTATGGCGTACCACCCAGTCCTACAAAAAAAGTAAGAAGAGAGTCCTTTGCCCATCTAAGAATATTTTTTTATCACAGGCAAAAAAAAAAGAAGCTTGGAAATTATGAATTTACAGCTCTTAATAAATCTCAGCTTGTACTAGTTCAATTGTGTTTATGCAGAAGGTGCACAGATACTTACATACTCTTACATGGCCAGCCCTTTGATCAGTATATGAAAGGGTTAATCAGGGAATCACTCTGGCCCTGGTGACCTGTAGCAGAATGATGATGGCACAGAGCTTCATGCCTTTCTATCACACACTATTCCTCCACCTCTTCAGCACAGACGAGGTCTGGTCCTCCAGGATGTCAAAGGAAAACATCCTGTCATTTACAACTATGCAGTATCACAAATATCTTCCAAAAGAACAATCAACAAGATTACTGAGCTAACCTGAACTGACTGTCTAAGAGGAAGCACAAAATATTCAGGTAGAAGACTTGATTTATTCTTCTAGAAGCTTCCAGGCTTCCTTCTGCCCAACACTGAGGAAAGAATAGCTAAACATGGACAGAAGTTAAAAACACAGTCTCGGCCATTCCAGTTCTGCTTGACAATAAAAAGGGGAATTAAGTCTTCTAAAAGCTAGCCTGGTCAAAGAGCACTTTATGTTCCAAGGAAAAAGGCCAATTGTCCATTCTTATACTAATGTGAAAGACTCATGATTTGGCTTATACAGCAAAAACCAGTTCTGTTTGCAACTAGCAAGAACCATTGCAACACTTTTCACTTTTTCAGTGTAAAAAACCAGGCATAAACACAGCCAGGTAACAAAGCTGCACTAATAAAGAACCTGAACTGCAGTTCTTCAAAATGCACCTCAGATCCTGAATATGTATTTTTCCAAACACATCAGCTCAAAATGACTGCATCACTCTCAACTCCAAACCACTTCCCAGAAACTCCAATGACAGGGCACTATTGTACTGACAAGCTCAAAATCTTCTGAAGGTCCCCAAGAGACAACTGAAATTCCTGGGGTTTACTCAAAAGAAGTAAGTGCAAAAGCCACTGTTATTTAGTCATAAATACACTCTACTGACAAATGGCATGCCACCCGGTATCTCCAGTGTCCCCTTTAATCTCTACCCTTTATAGTACAAATGTCTAACAAAAAAAAATATTAAACTTGTAATTCAAACTACTAGGCAATTTGGGGAAACCTTTTTATATGTTACATATATGAATGTATATGAACATATACATAATCCATATACATGTATATGAATTATGTAAATGTTTGAACTGAAACACAACATTTATCTTGTATTTCTATAGCTTCTTCACCATTTTTATGTGATTTTTCTTCTACTGTCTTTACCCTTCCTTTTTATTTTTCTTCAATTTTCACTCCCAAGAGAAAGAATGCTCTCAGAGACTTTATTTTGTGATTTAAGTTAGCAGGTTTTATAATAAGACAAAAAGCCAGAGACACCAAAATGAAACCAACTGCTAAGAGGTAAGTAGAGGGATTTCCTGAACCTTTGAAAGGACAAGTACAAGAAAGATGAGAAAATTTCATAACATATTATTATGCATGAAAAAAATCAGGTCCTATAAGAATAAAATTTAAGACAAAAACATAGAGTCCACCAAACCCTTCTGTTTCTGAAAACATCATATCCATGCTTTTTTTCTATGGAACAGAGAAGACACATGCTAATAAGAATTTATCCTACTAGTGTAGTCTTCTCTCTCCCTAACTTCTCTGCAGAGATTTTTCTTCATCTTCCCATTAATATAAGTATTTTTAAACCTATGCATTTCACATGTGGTCACCTTGACTGAAGTTTAGCAGTTGAGCATGAGTCAGCAGTGCCCTGGCAGCCAGGAAGTCCAAGCATGTCCTGGGGTGCATCAGGCACAGCATGGCCAGCTGGGCAAGGGAGGGGATTGTCCTGCTCTGCTCTGAGCTGGGGGCAGCTCTGGGTGCCACAATATGAAAAAGACATTAAGCCATAAGAGAGTGTCCAAAGAAGGAACAAAGATGGTGAAGGGCCTTGAGGGGAAGCCATATGGGGAGCAGCTGAGGTCACTTGGTCTGTTCATCCTGGAGGAGACTGCGGGGAGACCGCAGTTCAATTTACAGCTTCCTTGCTAAAAAAAGAGGAGGGGAAGGCACTGATTTCTTCTCTGTGGTGACCAGTGACAGCCAAGGGAATGGCCTGAAGTTGTGTCTGGGAAGTTTTAGGTTGGATATTAAAAAAATAATACCCAGAGGTGGTTGGGCACTGGAACAGGCTCCCCAGGGAAGTGGTCACAGCCTGACAGAGTTCAAGAAACATTTAGACAATGCTCCCAGGCACACGTCTGTCTGACTCTTGGGGATGGTTCTGTGCAGGACCAGGAGTTGGACTCTGATGATCCTTATGGGTTCTCTTTAACTCAGGATACTCTACGATTTGATTCTAGGATAGAAACACAGCCTTTGCTACACTTCTGAAGAAACTACTATAGGTAGCTTAACACAATATACTTTGCTATAATTACATGGCACAAGCTGACACAATAGATCAGCTATTTCATATACAGCTGAGTTTCCCAGAGACAAAACGTATTTCTGTGCCGTGCACAGCAATATGTGGAATAGAAGCTCCCCCTCCTGGCTAAGATGAGGAAAGCTCAGCTGGGGAAGGGTACCTCGGTGAGCAATATCCTGAACACAGGCTGAAACAGCACAACAAAGTGCTCCTCACAGAATGCTGCATGATCTCACTATTGCCATGTTGTGTTGTATGGCCAGAAATGCCCTCAGCACTCTCCTAAAGAGCCAGCTCCAAAATGATGCTTTGTAATGACCTGAAAGTGACTTCAGCAAGTGCTTAGCTAAATTCCAATTCTTGGTCACTTTGATCTCAAGCAGTCCACGACACACATGGATTGGCGTTTAGGCCATGTGGCATAAAGCACAGCAATGAAGACAGACCTTTTAAAAGCACAAAATAAACTGTTTACATCTTTGGAATTTGGTCTCCTTCCTCCAAAATCCCTTTCAGGTTAACAAACCATTAATTTTATAAACACCATTTTGCCTTTGGTATCATCTCAAATATCTGTTGAGCACCAGAAGTCATGACACCAGGAAAAAGAGGAGTGCAAGCAATACCACAGTCTTCCGGTTTCTCCCACGGCTGAAAGAAAAGAAATATATATACCTGTTCCAACAAATGGATCATATACAATATCATTGGGTTTTACTCTCCCATGGTTTGCCATGATGAAAGAGAGGCAGGCATCCATGCTCGTATTTCCAATAAAGTGTCTCTTCTTTACACTGTAGGATTCAATGAGTTCTCTTTGGCCATCTGCAATCTGTTGAAACATTTAAAACCCTTGTCAGATCCTGGATACATGATATAAACAGACACACTAACAAACTTGCTTTAGTGACACCATCCAAAACCAGGTAACTTTGCTTCGTAACACATCACCTTGCTTTCTGATGTCTAAAAATATGACAGACTTCTTTCCATGCAACAGATGTGTTGGTTCAACACCTGGGTAAATTCTTCAAGACAGAGGTTAAAAATGTACAAACATTTTACAGATAAAATTCTTTCTAAGAAATTACAATTAGAGTAACTTTGCTATTATTCTAAGCATCAGAAAAACAATTCCTGGCAATTCAGAGTTAAAATGATTTCAAAAATATGAGGATTAGACACGCACATTAAGACATGCATGCACACACATGGATGCTTAAGGTCAGACAGAATTTCTTTCTTCACTGGCATTTCTGTCCCACTCAAAATCCAAAATTAGGATAGCGTTGACAGGTGAGAATTGGAGGGAAAAGCAAACAAAGACCAAATGCTAGCATTCTTACACAGACTTCCAAAGTACGTCGGAGAAGACCAAAGCAATCCAAAACACATTCAAACACTAGCCAACGCTATCCCTCCCCACCTCTCTCAGCATCAGTCTTACTGGGTTAACAAAATACACCTGCCTATTTTTTCAGGTTGGTTTACTCATTTTTGAACACTTCAGGAATTCAGCACAGATGGGACAACAGCTGCAATGTTTCGCAGCATTACCACAGCCCAAGGTGCCTGCACATCAATCACAGGCATAGAGAATATTCCCAGGCCCTAAGAGATCCCCTGAATCTCTAACTTCCCTGTAACACAAGCCACTGACTACAGTGACACAACCTCTGCAGTGGTTCTCCCTCCTTTTCAGCTGCCCTTGACCCAGGACATTGCAAGCACATACTCCCACCCGTGGCTAGTGTCATTCTGGGAGATATCCTTTGAGGAGCCACTTTTCCCCCACAAAAACATAAAAGACCAGCTCAAATTTCCTCAGGATATCCTAATAATGCAGCAGGTTTAGAGTGCATATGGCCAGCAGACAAGAACATTTGCAGTGAAGACCACAGATGAGAGGCTCCAGACAATTTTTGTACTTGGTTCCTTCTGCACTGTCAGTGTTCCCTCGGGTTGGTGCCTGCCTGTGGGCTGGACTCACTGATGTCCAAAGCCTCAGGGATCAGTCTGCACCTTTCCATGGAGGTGCCTGCCAGGATCACTTGAAGCACTTACAGAATGCTCCAGTGAGGCTTATGCCACTCAGCAGGGCCACAAGCCATCTACAGTTCTGTACATCTTTCTGTGTGTTTAGAACAGGTGCTTTCAGCTGCAGCTAGGTCCAAAACAATGTAACACAGCACCCCAGCTGTGCAGTCTGGCTGCTGTGCTGAATTCTCTCAGTGGATGGCAAAACACAGGTGTGTTTCTAGATATAACTTCATTTTTTCCCACCTCTAAATTGTTCATTAAAGCCACTTTTTTCCTAGTCACAGTAAGGACTCCCAAGACTTGCTTCAGAGTATTATGCAATGACAAATTCAGACAATGGCATTTTCTGCTTCTATTAAAAGTTAAAACACTTTTTACATTTAAACTGAAGTGCATCCTCCTGAAAATACAAGCTTGCAAGAACTGAAGCAAACGTGCTCACGCACCCATCTACCAAAATACAGATGAATGGGCTCTTCTGGAACATCGTTTGGGTTCATTCCATAATCTTCCAAAATCCAAAATATGTGTTCTGGATTCTTTAAATTTACTTTTCCTTTGAATGGCAGAAATTCAAGGGCCTATACAATAAAGAAAAACAGAGTCAAAAATAAACAGAGTCAATTTTTTTTTAGATAAGTACCTTCCTCCCCAAGGAAAAAAACAAACAAACAAAAAATCAGAAAAAAACCCCACAATTTCACTTGTGAAAAATGGTATACCAGTATTAAAAAGTTCAATTTCCAATGGTTTTTTGAAATGCCTTTCTTCTTAACAAAAATTGCTCAAATGATTAGGGTTTCCAAAAATTGGAAACTTTTTATTAACTGAACAGAACTCAACTTCAGAGGAAATTAACTGTGCATATTAATTATGCAATTTTCAAGTTATAGAAACAACACTGATGATGAACAATGGGATGTGAAATTTCAGTGATGTGCAGCTACAGCAGTTTACATACTTAGCATTATTTCATGTACAGAAAAACTGAACAAACAGGGGAAAATAGCTATGACTTAAACAAAAAATAGCTATGACTTAAACATAAGTAAATTGAATAAATAGGTGCCAAAATATGAAAGAGCAGAAAAAAACCAGTAATTTGGAAAAATTTCCTAAATGAAATACTGATATAGTTAGTAGGGGAGCACAAGTACAGATAACAACATGAGGACAGAACAGGAGATCAGCATACAATCCACAGCTTGCAGCTGAAGTCACTTGTTCCACATTCTGCAACAATAAAAGCCTAATAAGGAGATCAAGTAACAGATTTTCCAAAAACCTAGCACCTAACTCCTGCCATTTGAATCTTATAGTTCTCAGCAGTAAGCTTCAGTTTCCCCAGCGCACTGGGCTGAAATCAGCAGTGGTATTTGTTTGGCATTGTATGTGCCTTAAACAGTCGGTTTATAGGGGGAAAAAAAAGTCGTGAATTTTGAGAAAATGTTCATTCAGACACAAAAATCTCATTCAGACCTGGTAAGACATAAGCCATAAACTTCCTTAAGATCTTAAAGAAACTTAAATATACTGATAGCATGGAATAAGAACAACATGAATAGATTAAACTAAATAAAGATTTCTTAACAATCTACTTACATCAATCTTTTTTATTTTCTGTGCTTGGGTCAGTGTTTTATTAAATGTATGAATATGTACTTTGTAAGTAGAGTCTGACTGTAGATATGGAAGCTGAAAAAAAAAAAGGCAAAGACACTTTAATTAGTACAGATGCAGTGCAATTCAGTGGGCTTAAGGAACCATAGTATCCAGATTCTTTATATTTATACCATCTTGTCTGTTGGATAGTTCTTCAAAGATGCATAGAGCTCCCCTGCAGATTTTCCATGGCCCCACAGTTCAAATATAGACCTGAAATTGCAAAGTTTTTGGGAGTCAGTCACACAGAGCAGGGAAAATACCTTAGAGATACTTATTCCTTTTAACCTACTTGGCCAATGTATTTAGGCTTTAATTAATGAAGTAATAAAGCTGGAATTTAATTCTAGACAAATGTTTTAGTTTTTGTTTGTAACAATTATTTTTAATCACAGGCTGATATTTCACTGATGCTTTTCTTTGCTTGATAACATGCACCAAAAGCTTCAGAGCTTTTCATATTGATTAGCAGTGCAATGGAGGTACTCCAGTGATCTTATTCTAAAGCTAACACACCTCCCCACAATCACCAGTAGGACAGAAAAATAAGCCATGGGCTAGTTAGGCTTTGTACTTAGAATTAGCATACATTAGCTGAGAGTGTATGGTGTGCAGAACATCTGCAAGCTGTTTTGTCACATTTTAGTCCCTGTTCTGTCACATTTTACTCCCCAAGCTGCCCACAGCTGCTTTTTGAAGTGCAGTGCTCCATTCTTTAGGCAAGAGTGGAGAGCCCGAGTCATTGCATATAAAACTGAATACCTGAGACAACAAGCTCTCAACGGGGACAGTGCAACACTCTGCACTGAGGAGACCACAGCACAGACACCATAAATTTAGTATGGTCAGAGAGACATAACACACCTATGCTGCTTCTCATCCTGAACCATACTTCAAGGCCTCTCTCACATACCTCATAGGGAAGTATGTTATTCAGACACCTCTAAAAAGGACCAGCTGGAACAATCACTTTCCAGCATATTCTCGTGCTCTTGAATTTCCTAGAAGGGGCCTCTGCTGCAGCAGTCAGGGCTGAAGGCTCAGATGCCAGCACTGAGGGAAGGTGACACAACCTTTCCCTTCCATGACTGTCAGTTTTCACATATCACTGGTTTTATCTTTTAATTCCATACACATTTTAGAAAAAGCCACTAACTCAACATTATACAAGGCACATAAAACATGAGTGACACTACAAGTGCTGTCTCTGGAGTGAAGAACACCATTTTGAGACCCTGAATTGATCATACACTGAGTAAAGTGGACAGACAGGCATGCTACATAATCAGTCCTACAGGCTCCAGTAACACCTTCTCACTTCTAGAGGGAATCAGAGACTCTTTATTTTATGACTCCATACAACATTTATATTTGCCATAATAGAACGAAATTTCACTGCTAATGTTATTATTTACAAGATTTTTCATCTCTTACTTTGCACATACTGTCCGCTTCATTAGTCCCCTTGCCATCTCTTCTGAAGGAATATTGAGAATCCAAAAGGGAGACTGCAATCAAGAGAAAGTAAGTGATGCAAATACCCAGCTGCAGGATGTCACATGAATTACACAACTACACAGTTCTGTTCTATAAAAACAGAACATGCGTAGTGAAGATTAAAAAAATTAATAAAAAATACATCTGTTACCTTCAATCACACAGAGAATGTGGGGAAAAATAATTAATCTGAGACAAAACTATTTACTTAATAACATTCTCTGGCCAAGCACTGAGACCAGAATCATATGGCTTCCTAACTGCACTCCTCCTCTGTCTCACTGATTTAGAGGCAAACACCAATTCCAAACTGCTGCTAAATGTTTTCAGGGTTTAGCTAGCCTAAAAAGCAAGGAGAGCCTCCCAGCAGATGGCACTGCTTCTTTTCGTGCTGGTAAATGAAGACAACCTGAGGTGCATTTTGTGCATCCTTTTTTCCAGTTCTGAGTTTTTACTGAAATTGGGAAGTCCTCAGTTTTGGGAAGATTCCCGATTTTCCTAAGAAACTTCGATATTTATTCAGCTGCCTACAATTTTACAAAAATACTGTAAAGAACATACTTGCATACCATACACACACACACAAGTAAAATATTTGGTCCTCACTTACATTTACACGAATTTCCTGCTCGCCACTGAATTGTCCACCACAAAGGGAGAGCAATGATGTTATTTCCTAAAATGAAAATATAAAGGTCAGACTTTAGAATCTTATAAAGAAGAAAAGGTAAATCAAAAGGGAAAAAAGAGAAAAGAGAAGAAGCAGCATGACACAAATTCTAATGCAGATGGTGGATAAGGCAGAAGTTCACAAGTAAATTCAGACTGTGTGTGCTGTTCATGAACTGAAAATTAAGACTTCCCTGCTATAAAAACAGCTTTCTCAAAAGTCACTGGCAAATGTCAAGAAAATTTCAGTAACCAAACCCCACCATTTCACATATTCGCCTTCATCAGAATCTTTACTGTTCAATCCTACACTCTCACAACTATATTATCCACTCTCTTCTTGAAATAATTTTCTGACTAGATCACATAAAAGTGATGTTTCACTAGTAACACTGACCCAGGGCCAGGATCAGCAGATCATCTGGCTAAAAAAAAAATCTGTCCCTGCTTGTTCCATTTTTGACAAATCATGTTCCTGGCATAGCTCATCACAAAACCAAACAAGCTGAGCAGTCACCAAAATAAAGGAGAAATGGCTCTGCTTCCTTCAGCAGCTATATCAACCAAGTGTCACCAAAACCTTGGTGATAAAAAGAAAAACTTTCTGTTACATATGCATCACCTTCTTTTTACTTCACCTGATGACCTTGCCTAAAGAAAAATCAGGTTGATCATAAATGGAACTCAAGTTCCAGTCCCACAAAGCAAATAGGAAAGAGAACCTTAGTGAAAACAAGGAAAATAAAAGCTTCAAATCACATTAAACATTCTGTAACATGTAACAGTCCAACAGACGAGGGAACATCACCCTGTGAAACAGACCACGGCACTCAGTGCCACATCCAGTCTTTCCCTTTTAAAACTAGTCACCAAAGCCAAAAACTTGAAAGCATTTTTGTAACCCCAGCTTCCGCTACTCACACGGAGCCCCGGGTACTCTGCTGGCAACCTCTCCTAGCGCCAGAGGCTCTGGAAAAGCGAGCGGCAAGGCAAGCGCTGCCTCAAAGCCACGGCGCGGAGGCTCTCCATGAGCCTGGGGCAGGAGGGGGAAGAGGGAGCCGCAGGGTCCCTCCCCACAGGACGCGGGGAGCGGCGACAGAAGAGGCGCCGGGAGCTCCGAGCCCCCGGCTCTCCCGAAGAGAGGGGACCCCGGCCGGGGTCCGGCTCCCCCGGCACACCCGGGGCCGCGCTGGCCGGGAGCGCCCCGGAGGAGAGGGGAGGGGAGGGCAGCGCCTCACCCGGCACCGGCCCCAGCCGCAGCCCCGGTCCCGGTCGCGGTTCCCGGTCCGGGTCGCGGTTCCCGATCCCAGCCCCGCGCAGCGCTCACCGGCAGGCGGAACTCGAGGGGCTCCTGCGCCAGCAGCAGCAAATAGCGCCGCAGCGCTGGGCCCGCCAGCGCCATGTCCGGCCATCCCCCGCCTCCCCCATGCGCCGCCGGCAGGGAAGGGCGGGAGCGGCGGGAGGAGCCCGGGAAGGGGCGTGTGGCGAAGAGACCCTCGCGGCCGCTGTGGCGCCCGGAGCGGGACGCGGGGCTGTGCGAACTCTTCGGGAATTACTGCTCATTTCATCTCCTTCCCATCCTCCTTGTAGTTATATTTTGGGTGTGCTTTATCACGCACGCCACGTGTCAGTGCAGCAGTGCCTGCGTGCGGTTTATAAATAACTCCGTGTACCCTGGGGACACGCTCGCTCAGGGGTGTTTCACTGTCAGGGGCGCGCTGCGGCCTCTCCCGGCCACATTTAAGGATCTGGAGCATTAAATAACATTAAGAATTAACAGATGCCAAAGGAGTCGTATTCCTTTTTCCGTGGGAAGGAGGTCAGTGCCGGCGGCGTGGGTGTCGCAGCAGGTAGAGAAACATTCCCAGGAAAGGGGCAGAGGTGTGACCGTCCGGCAGAAGGGCAAAAAGGGGTTTGTCTTGCAGATTATGTTTTATTTTAATATCTAGTCTTGATAACTGTAATCCCCTACTCACTGGTCTCTCCCTCTTGTGTTGATCTGAAAGGTTCATCTTACCCAGATTTTGGTAAGCTGTTTATTAGGACCAGGCCAGCTCAGCACTGAACTAACTCATGTTCTGTGTTTTATGTGCTGATGTTGTTGGTGTTGAGGGTTTTTTTTGGTTTTTTGGTGGTGGTTTTGTTTTGTTTTGTTTTGTTTTTTCCAGTTTTTTGGTTTTCTTCTAGATGGCTAAGATTTTGCTCATGACCTGTGTGCACTGCACAGGACACCTTATTGATGCATCTCCATAATCTTATCCTGCAGCTTCTCCAGTTATCCCTTCCTGCAGTAATCAAAACTGAGTTTACTGTGAAGCTTTAGCCATGATGGTTGACAAGAAAGTAATCTAAAGCGACCTGGCACTTAAATGTGAGCTTTCTTAGAAGAGAAAGAAAAGAGGTAGATGTGGGTCCGGCTTGTTCACCTCAGCAGTTGAGTGCTGAGACCCAGCAATAAATACATTGCTGAACTGCTGACAAACCCTGAGAGCCTGAGATTGCGTAAAAAATCTTGGAATTGCTGAGAGAGTTTTAGTGGAAGAAGTCTGCTGTTATTTTTCCAATCTGTCTCACTTTAAATTTCTTAGCTGTATTGCTTCCATTTTAGAAACTCCATAGAAGGAGTTGTTGATATTATTTTTAAGCTTAATCTCTTTGAAACTGGCTTTTGCTTACTTTATATGCACTGCTTTACCTTCGGGGCATTCCTGCCTCTTCTCTCAAGGTGAATATCTGTTTTTCACTGATACGGTTTCCTACAGAAGATTTTAACAAAAGCCCTGGTTTTTTTCTTGCTTTTGACTTGAGGATCCATGCATAATCTCTGGCCGTGTATACATGTTACTCTACTCAGTTTGAAAGTGAATGTACATTACTAAGATTTACAGAGTATTTGATTCTCACATAAAAACAAAATGCTTTTCAGATGCTGTGTTTGGAAACAGAACATACATTCCTGTAATGCCACTGAGGAGAATCAAGCAGTTTTTTAGTGTGGATGTGGAGAGTCATCTTGAAAACATTTACATAACTCTTAACTCTTCTAGGGAGGGAAAGGAAGAAAATTTACACTTTTTAGCCTTCAGGGGAATTTTATATGTACAAAGTGTAATTACTCAACTTGAAATTTATCCAGGAAGCTGGAATTAACCACCTTCCTCTCACAAAAAATATAACAATAGTAATATACAGTAATCATGAGTTTCAATTTAAAAGTGAGAAACCATGGATGAAAAGCCATAATTTCGTGTATGCTGTTGCTTATTATTCCAAATTCCCTTCTCTGGTGATTGTGTTGCCACTCTATGCTCACCTCGTGCACTCTTCTAGATCCAGAGGCAACACAAGTGTTTTTTGGCTGACCTGGATGTTCTGCTGAGGAATGTAAGGAATCCTATCCCTGCTCATGGGTTCATGTGCAAGAGCACCAACATATGTATGTGGGCAAATGCCCATGAAGACTTACATTTAAAATAACAATGGTTTCAAAATACAGAAATACCCAATCTGTAATTCAGCTGCTAAACTGTTCAGAATTTGCATTTCTGTCCGTTTCCCCGTAGAAAACCCAGCACTAACCCTGTGTTTTAACTTCAAATGTCAGTAGAAGTATCAGCTCTACTTATGTGCCACCTGGAAACTCCGGTTTGCGTATTTCGGCAGGTGAACGATACGACCCAGCAAAGACACGGGGGCTATAGCACCTTCAGATCTCTGTAGGGGTATAAAAGTCTGTTTGTAATTCACCCGAATAACCAGGTCCCGCACAGACAGTCCCCGCTCCAAGCGCACGGAATGGCAGGGGTGGAGGGCGGCCCGGGAGCGGTGCCGGCTCCGGTGCCTTCCCGCGGGCAGCCTTTTAAGGGAGAACAATCTATTCTGCCTTTCTCTTCCTCACTAAATAGGGTGTTGCAGACTGACACGCGCTCGCTAACTGCATTTTTACTTCTCCCTGCAGTGCCTGATGAGGAAAATCCCCCTGCTCCTGCCATGTATTGGCGTTTCGGCTCCAGATAATATTTTCTGTGCGTAATAACTAACGCAGTCCGAGGGAGCCTTCTCGGCACGGCGTGAATTTGTCCACCTTTAATCAGCGTTCAGGCCGGAGAGCGGCTTCCCACCCCTGTGCACGGGTTGGTGTGGCGCTGCTGCCGCTCGGGAATGGTTTGCTCTCTCCGCTGCTCAGCCAGCACCGCATCCGATTGTTTGGGAAGTCAGCGGGGCTGCCGGGTACCAGGATAAAGTTCTTGAAAAGGCGTCATTGCAAGAGGAGTGAGTACTGCACTATGTGTTGCACGGAGGCTGCGGGGTTTGCTCGGTAACTGCGGGATCGGTGGAGCACCGTCTAATCTTGTAAGCATAATTTACTGCCCTGTGTTCTTAAATTACTTCTGAATTTCACCTGAATCACTTTTACTTTCTTCATTGCTGTAGAATTGTGAGTGGACTTAAAATCTTCAGATATTTAACCTCTTTTTCAGCAGCCTTGCCTCTCACTCGGGCTAAACTCTTCCAAAAAATATCAGGCTGATTTGTTGTTCTTCCTTCACAGCTGACAGCGCACACAGGAACCACAGTTACAGCCAGTCACTGATTCCTTTGCTGCTTGAGTGCCATAAAACATTTTCAGAAATGGAAGGAGAAAAAGGGCAAAGTGCTAAAGCTACCAGTGCAGTGGGTGACCTGCGGAAAAGTTGGCAGACCTGGGCAGAGGATCACATTGAGTATCAGAGGAAGAATCCATTCAGCAGTGACGACAGGCTTGCATCTAAACCCGCGCGTACTCACAGAGGAGATCCTACCTACGGGAGACCCCCTGAAGGGTCTCGGACAGAGCAGAGAGGGAAAGATGCTCACTCACATGTGGGTAAGGAAGTGGAAGAGCTGTGCTTGATCATCAGAAGAACTGGAGAGGTGGGAGAAGATGGACACGTGAGAGTGACATTCGGGCAGCTGTTTGAAACATATGTGACCATTTCCAATAAAGTAGTGGGAATCTTGTTAAGAGCCAGAAAACACGGTCTGGTTCATTTTGAAGGTGAAATGCTTTGGCAAGGAAAAGATGATGATGTGGTCATCACTTTACTACAATAAGGCTTTGACCTGGAATGAACTTTGTTGCATGGTTCCATTTGGAAAAACGTATCTAGATACCATCTTCACAGGTTTTGGTTACAGAATTTCAACTCAGCTACCTACTGGGACATAAGCAGGAGAAGAAATGGGCAAGAAGGATATTTTTGTAAAAATGGTAGAGATTTGGACAAAAATCCCAGATTATGAGCTACTCCATCACACTGGCATTGGATTGTCCTAATTATCATCTACTAGCAAGTATAGGAGAGTTCTTCAAATAACTGTGCTGGCTTACTGCTTTTAGGTTACAGAAAGTATAAACTACTAACTTGCTATCCTACACCACTGATTCCTGCAGTTGTGAAATACTTACTGCATGGGAGAATGGGATTTGTAAAATGTGGAATTGAATACTTGTGGGAATTCATATACTTCTTCAAACAAAGAGCCTAGTATGTAACAAAATTTTAGGTTCAATCTCACATGGTTAAACTGAATAAAAGGAAATTATTTTCATGAAGTAGATAGAAATTCCCAAACTTACAGAAATATCACAGCAAGGATACTTGATGGTTCCCAAATTAGTTGCATCTTGCTTGGATTTTGGACAGCTGCACTGGTTCTGGTATTTAATAGTCTAGTCTTACAATCGTATCTTCTCGAAACCTTCTGTGTCTCTTGTTCTTTTTGTTTTCTATCTCACACCATTTTTACCTTTTCTGTTCTTCTAATGCTTCAGAAGAAGTCCACAAAGCTCTGCAGCCTTTTCGATGAATTCAGTTGTACCCCTTCAGAGAAGGTAGGGTGCCACAAGGTAAAGATGCAAAAGTCAGCAGAAACTCTGTATTGGGGCACTTGTGTATTCATAAGGAAAAAAAAGGCTCTTCTTTCACCAAAATGTAGCAATGTTTTTTACAAGAGGAGAGTAGAGATACTGTAGTGCCAAATGCATAAATGAAAGTATAGCAGCACAGTCCCATACCTCATTTACCTGCTTTCAGAGCACAGTTGTGAGCAGTTCAGAAAGAAAAAAAAAAGATTGGTTATATAACATAGTTGTAATAGTGCTATGAAAAATAATTGGCAACTGTATTTACAATAGTTCCCACCAATAAAGCTGTGTAATTCAAAATCTAAAGTTCTATTTTTTAGCAGTGCAAACAGAAGCTTCTGTGTGGTGTTAACTACACTACTTGATGGGTCTTTAAAGTATGATGCTGTTCTTGCATCAAAAGGATATTAAAATTTAATATAAATTATAAACTTTATAAAAGTGATGTGTAATTTTATGCTATTTATGTAAAAGAACTTCTATTGCAAAAAGCCTAAAAGAATGGGGTTTTGTTTTGATGTTTTCATCTAATGGGGATTTGCACCAAATTAAGTCTTTGGCTGAGGATTTCGTTATTTTCCTGCCTCCTTTTTTCTTTTTCTGGTGAAAGGACAATGAAAAGAGGAAAAAAAAAAAAAGGAATAAATTAATGTGCTGAAATAAGTATTTCTGGGGAACAGGGCAGTCAGATGCAGGTAGAAAATAGATTTTAATCACCACATAATTTTGCCACATAGGAAAAGGAGGAATATGTGCTGCACCAGGCACTGTTGGTGTGCTCCCTTAGGTTTCAAACCTACTGCTTCTTTCTGAATAGATCTACATCTTACAGCTGAAAAAGAAGACATGTAGTTTGTGATCTTAACATATTTAAAACGCTCTCTTCTTTTTGGAAAAGCATTTCTTGCCAAATGACATGAGCACACCTCAGGGTATCTCAGCTCCTGTTAGAGGAAGTCTTTACATGCATTCAGATTTCATTCAGATTTTGAATGCTTTACATGCATTCAAATTGAAAATTTCAGATTTTCAACACAAATTGAGCTTTTTATAGTGCAGATATGGAATGAGTTTTGTTTAATTCTTACAATTCTGAATCCACTCAGTTCTGCTGTAGTGTTAGTTCAGAACTGGCAGGAAGCAGCATCAGGCACTTCAAGAGTCACCAGCTGACTAATGGGATGGCACTATCAGGAAAAACAATACATTGTTGGACATTGTACAAATAATTCATTGCAAGACACACATGTGAGGCAGTATGTAGCCTGAGCACTGTAAGATGCAAGTCCAGCTCACATAATTTTACTAAATTTTAAGTAAGGCTGGCTCAAATAGTTAAATATCAGCAATCTAGGCTGTCACTGCCATGTAAGTGGTAGATGCCTGAGCACATCTACAAACACGTTTTAAGTACACCTCTGATCAAAACAGAAGCAGAGCAAGCCCTTAATAACGTGGTCTTACCTACTTTATAAGCAACTAAAAAAAGCTCTATTATTATATTTTTAATAGAACCAAGGATTACTATATAACAAAACTATTATTTATAGAGGGTTTTTTTTTAAAACAATTACAGAGCCAACCTGCCAGCTTTAGATGAACATTCTGGAAAACACGACTGAAATCTTTCTGTGTGCTCATGCAATGATTATAAACACCGAGCTGCCAAACTGGCTCAGCACACAGGTTGACAAATCTAGTCTTGTGCTTCCAGCAATAGCCAGTATTTCAAAAAAAGACTAAAAGATAGGTAATAGAACTGATCAGCTTGCCCACTGGTACACTCTAGAATAAAAAATTACTCCTGAAGCCTGTATAGTCATGAATGCATTACATATAATGCACATGACTCAGATTAGCTACAAGTTTTACAAAATTATGCTTCATCTCTGATTAGATTAACATTGACAGATGAAATAGGCATTTAAACTTTTCAACATGCAACTTGTTTTTTTCAGCAGGCTCCAATTAGAGTAAATGGAACAGAATTTATTAAATTGTTTTTGCAAAAATTGTAGCATGTGAGGGGTTTTAGTATTACAGATTATTTGGCGTAGTAAGTAAACCCCAACCTTTTTAAAAGATGTTCTTGCCCTACTAAGCATCTTTCAGCTGTTTATATCTCTCCTAAAATGCACTTTGTGACAGATTACCTCAGTGGTCTTTACCCTCCTTCCACTTGAAGTCTTTGAACTCTGCATCTGTTTTGGACTGTATATCATATAGGGATTATCTGTGGTTTGTTTTGTCAAACACTGAAGGCACTATCACCATTTCAATAAATGTTGCACATTAGTTTGAAATGACAAAGAGTTTTTATGCAGCATTTTATTGTTTACAAGTTTCTCAAATTTCAGATACAATTTTCACTGGTTTGCTCCCATTCTCCTACTTTTATTTACAACTCACACTTAAAAAGACTTTGGAATAGTCTGAGGTGTTATTACCAATTTAAGCACAATTTCTTTTTATTTTTAACAGCATTTTATGTGTATCTGTTTCATCCTTTCAGCATAAAAGCATTATTCTCTGGGTTTGTCTTAGGTTGGGAGTTTATGTAAAACAATTGAGCAAAACAGTACAAATAAAGCTTTGTCATTCCTAAACATGAGGTCAAAAAAGCAGCTTTTCTCAAGACTGCTAATACTGGATCAAAGAACAGAGCCAGCAGCAGTGGCTAAACAACTTTCCTTTGCTTCTCCAGGCTCTTGGAGAATAAGAGCTGCTGAGTTCATGCTCCTTATTGATCTTTGCTGCTTAGAAAGCTCTACAGATGATTTCAGAAGTTTTAAAATTACTAAAAGCTTTTATAGAAGACAGTGACAAAGTTAATAGGATCTGCCCACTGTCTCTTCCTGGGGCTAGCCAGTAATTCAGGAACATATTGGAAGTATTAGGTTAGGTTTTTCAGAAAGTATTTCTTCACCTAATTAAAATAATTATCTTCAGAGTCCAAGAATGCTTGTCAATGCAGAAGGCAAACAGACCACAGTTCTGTGCTGAAAAACACTAACGAGAGGCTGAGCATTCCTCTCAGTAATTAGTGTGCCTCTGTTTAATGCTTTGCTGTTTCAGCTGTTCTGAGGCCTGTCTGTTGCTGTCAGGGAACACGGGATATCCCCATCTTTCTCATCAGCAAAACTCTGGAAGTGACATTATACCCAGGTTTTTACCTTTTCAGTCTTGTCTCTAGTGGGGCCGTTCTTCAAAGGTAAGACATAAAAGTTGGCCTTTGTGCTTTCATATACACTGGCAACATACAGAGTCTGGCTGGGATGGAGGTAACTTCCTTCAGAGCATCCCAGGTTTTGGGTGTGACTTTGGAGGTGTTGGTAAGACAGCAGTTCTGGTGATTGCTGAGCAGTGCATGGACAATGTCAGGGCCTTCTTTCTCCTGCTCTGCCTCCCTCAGTGGGCAAAAAGCTTGGAGAGCACAACCTGCACACCTGACACAGACTGGTCAGCAGGGATATTCCATGACATATAATGTCTGGAATAAAAGCTGAAGAGAGGGCTTTTTTCTGGGGGTGTGGGGGTTGTTGCTACTGGCCAGCCTGTGGGAGGTCATGAGTGATTACCTTTGCTTTATTCTTCCTCTTTCCTTCACATATTAAACTATCTTTATCTCAACCCATGAGTTTTTAAATTTTGTTCTTTCTGTTCTTTCACCCCACTGGGTTAAGGTATGAAGAGTGAGCAAAGGGCTATCTAGGGTCAACACTGACAGTCAGCTATTCCATTGCATTGGAAAATCATCCCAAGATTAGCATTTATTAATCCTTTTTGACAACAGTTCATGCTGATATTTTAAGTATTACATGTCACAGTTCAGTACAGTTACATAAATTAATTACAGATCAGAATACATACACAGTATTAACTCTTGAAAGTCCTTAATGTACAGGTATTTCACTAAGTTAGGAGCCAGCTCAAACCTCTTCATCTATTGCACAGTCAAAGTTCAGTAGCTTTAAATCACACTTTTCCTACCAAATGTAACAAATTAAAACCCCAAAGGGCTGCAAACGACATGCAAGTGCCCACTAATAAGAATAACAAAACATTAGGAAGAAGATCTTACAGAGAGGTGTAAACTCTGCCAGGTAGAAAATGCAGTTCCTCAGAAGGGTGCAGACTCTCTGAAGCACTGTAAGAATATTACAACAAATTGTATCACTAAGGCAACAGGTGCTGGATCCATGGAAAACACAGAATATTATGTTCAGAGAAGCTTGCAGTGCAACAGATGTTCTCACCTTAGCTGCATCTGAATGCATCAGGCAAAGGCACTTGGTTAGTTCAGCACCAAGACAAGCTCTGTGAACAAAGAAAATCCACTCCATGTGTTGTGGAGTTTTAACTTGCCAAACAGTCTGCCTTATTATGGTACTGAAAAACAAGTGCTAGCATTCCTGATTAGAGTCATGCAGCAAAGGCAAATGTTCAGCAGGTTCCTTAAGCAACTTGGCATGTTCCAATTTTGGGTTGAGTCCCTGCTATCTAAAGTCAAATCACATTGCTCTTATGTAAGTCTGCCACACACACGCTGCATTTCAGACTGGCTTCTCTTATGACTTCATTTAGAATCCAAATCTGGCCAAGGCATTAGTAATCCGCAAGGGACTTGCAGTGAGAATAAGATCAGAAAATCTGGACTTTTCTATCTACTGCCATGCAGAAGAGCAGCATATTAAATCTATTCTTTTGAACTCTTCACATTCTTTGTAAACATACAATAACTAATTTCTAACATTGTGCAAGTTAAGAGGGAAAAAAATCTTTAGGTTTATTTACACATAAACTATATTCTATGTTATACAGCATTATCACCTTTGGCACATATTGTATTCAAGTTTAATGTGTCACTGTGATGCCAACCAGTCAGGTAACATTGAAGTGGTTTTGCACCAGAAAGTCAGTACTGTACTTTCAGCAATGCACCTACTCATCACTAGGCCTAAGTAACATATCATACAAATGCAGGTGGGAACAAATGTTTGAAATGTTACCTGCAATCACAGAACAATACATCTTGAAAATGAAAGCTTGATTCCGCAGCAAATACTCCCTGTGGTACCATTCATATGCTGTTAGTTGTAACTCGTTGCCTTGGTTGCAATACATTCTGCTGCTATACTTTGCCTTTTAATAGGAAGAGTACTCTGCCTGTGTGCATCTGTGTGTGTATTATGCATGTATCTACACAAATTAAATTAAAATTTTAACTAAAATACATCACGCTATTGCCAGGGAACTGTACAGACTGACATATCCAACTGGAAGAATTAGGTTAGCAGCTACAAATTCTGTGTGTATTTCCTCATAAGGAACTAAAGCTTTTTTTATCCTGGGATATTATTGGCAACATCAAACTGTGCAACCTTAAATCAATGCTCAAAGACCAAACTGGCTGACAACACAAGCTTTCAGCTGGCAGCATTTTCAGTCTGCAGTCTCTCGATCAGTTGTTCAGCCTACGAAAGAGAGAAAGCAATACATTAACTACACCATAAGCCTTCATTTTACTGAAAATTCCATTTTAAAAATAGTGACACTGACAGAGCATTGGCTTTTCACTTTTACAGATTAAGTGTACAGGAGAAGCAGAATACAACAATTCCATTCAACAGCAGACTCACAGTTTCCACCAAACACTCATGAGGTGATCAGAAGAGGAAACATAACCTATGGAGGTCAGAGGAGGTATGAGCAAATGAACAGCAGATCTGTTAAAGCACTGTGACTTCAGAGACCTCAGAAGACAGCAGTGCTCATAACAACCCAATGGTGAGAGCTGGGATTCTCTGTGAGCCACTCCAGAACTGTGTGTTGTGACCTCTCATCACCCACCCAGCTGCACCACCAGCCACAAACGCTGCTGCGGGACAGAGCATTCAGTGTGTGGCTCCTGTCACGAGCTACTACCTCGTCCTTTGGTCACATCATCACTGCATACACATACTTTTGTCATCATCCATGGCTACTTATGCATCATGGGCGGAACTGGGACAGCTGTACTTTGTACACCTAACAGCACCAGCTCACGGAGCCCTCAGGAAGGCTCAGGGCAGGAGGAAGTCTGCCAACACGCAGGCCAGATTGGGCACGTGGAGGCTGATAGGGGCACTTCTGAAACAGATCAGTTTACTGTCAGCCTTTGCTTTTTTTGCCAGTCCTACTGAATTCATCTTTTAATTTGATCTAGTGCTTGAGGCTTTATTAAGATCTCCAAAGGAACTACATTAAGGTGAAAAGCTCAAGTTTTTTAAATGCAGATGGTAAAAATGCAATCAGATGCTTTAGGCAGGAGCAACTCAACAGGAGCTCAGTAATTACTGCCGCTTACTTACAAATAAAGCCTGCAGCAACTGAGAATTATATTATCTGAATCCTGTTTTGCATTCCTAAACAATTATCACATTCAGGACGCTATAATTAAAAAAAAAAAAAAAACCAAAAAAAAAAAACCAGAACCATCAGCACCCAAGAACACTTTCCAACCTGACAGCAGGGGAAAATACCAAAATGCATCCATACTGGATAACCACACTTAGTAGGGATCTGCCTGAAATGATCCAAGATAATAAGCAGTAAAACATCTATGTGTATTTGAGGGACAAATATTTCTAAGATGCTCAATAATACATCTGCTTTTTTTGAGCTAGAAGTGAACTTCAGCAAGGTCCCACTGTAAAGAAGCTGTGTTTCTTCTCTTTAAGTAAGAGGCTGTCTATATTCTTTAGATGAGACAGACCTTTCTCAGCAACTTTGATTTGGGGATGTGCAATGATACCAGGATGCTGCAGCTACTTGCAAGGACAGGTGCTTTGCTGTATCAAAGCAGTGAGAGTGAGGTTTAGGTCTCTAGAGAGAGATTTTCTAAGTGCTTTAGTCAGTGTCAGTTCAGTCTCATTGCTAATCTCTACTGACATAAATCAGTATCAACAAAGTTTTTGTAAAACAGGCACTAGGTTTAGTCTAAAGATGACAAGATGAGAAAAACCACATGAAGTGATAAATGCAGTCATTATCGAATCAGGTGGATATGGTATCAGGTGGATGTGTTTTCACCAACACGGGATTAACCAGGTTATGTGCAAAACAGTCCATCACATTTGAATATAGTCCTTTATACCAAAACCCAAATATTTACAAAGTGTCCACAGAAGCACATCACAGAGCCTGAGCCTCGGGCACGATCCAGAACTATTGTACTGTTTACTGTTAGTTATTAGCACTCTGTTCCTTAATGTTTATAAGCATAAACATTATGTTTATAAGCATGAACATTACACTTTTCACCTTTATTTTTTCTCAGTTTATGCAAAATATATATAACTGAGAATTAAAGTAACCACAAAAGTAATTGGTCAGAGAATTTTTGGACACAGTTAAAAGGTTAGAAAGACATGGCATTTTCAGCTCACAACTGAAAACCTATGGCAAAGCTCACCTGCCTTACACTTACCGTGATAAACCAGTAGGAATTGATTCTGTAGTAGATCCTGGAAAAGAACCCCAGCTGACTGGCTGGGGCCAGGACGTGGAGATGCAGGTGGGCAATTGAGCAGAATGGTGGCCAGTGAAAACCCATTCTTCAGGAAAGAAGTACAAGATGGTGGTGATGTTAATTCAGGAAGAAGTGGAACATGGCAGGTTATTTAACATGATCCACAGAACTAACAACTCACTGCATTTTTGATGTACACAGAAGCAAGAACAGAAACAAGCCCTTTCATTATACCACCAAAAGCTCTTCAAAAGCTCATTAATCTCCTCCTTCACATTTCTGTATTTAAAACAAGTTTTAAAAAGAAGGAGTTAAAGGAAAAAGTATCTTAAATATATCCTATCTAGTTTTCAGCTGGAAAGCCAACTATCAATTTTCATCATGAAGATCTGGCTCCCTATTTCTCTATGGTGTTCAAGTTTATTTCAGCTATCAAGGGCCTTAAACTGAAGGGTCCAGCACCAAAATCCAGTGAATTCTGGTATGACTGAAACACAGTGTGGTGCTCTGCTTCAATAGGCCAAAGTTTACCTCTCTTCTGGCATCTAGGATTTAGAGCATATTTGCAGCACATTAATGAAAGAACAGCCTCTTTGGTAAGTTGTTTGAAGTGCCCTTCCTACTCCAAGATGTGTTCAAAAAAGAATCTCAGAGCTGGAACCCAATTTGTGCCAGAACTTTATAAAAAAAAAAAAGTTTATATTCTATACAAACAGAATTTAATTGAGAATTCATTCAATAAGTGAAAGGTAGACCTGATTTCTTCTATAAATCACAGTGCAGGTTTTGCCACCATCTCTAAAGTAACACTCTGAAAAGTAAAAAAGCACACTCAATAGAAGATGGAAGATTTCTATTACATACCTTACATCACTCAAGTCAGTAAAACTGTTCTTCTGGAGAACAGCTTTTCCCACTTCCATCATTCTCTTCACTATTAAAACACAAATAAATTTCATTTTAAAAAGGTATTCTTCAGAACATTAGCTTCAACAGACCAATCTATATTGAGATCACAGACATGGCTTTCTCAAAATATAAACACTGTAACTACTCCTAGTCAAAGGAAAGACAATAAAGAGAGTGTGTGCAATGATTTAGTTGAAAATGGCTACTGATACCAACTTCCACACCTGCAATGCTTTCCAGTGTGATACTGCAAGAACTTTGGCCAAAGCCATGCTATCACCACACCCTTATTAAAAAAGCCCAACAAGTACTGATTGGTCAGAATGATGACTTTACACCAATTCCAGTGTTCCATCTCTACACAGCTATAGGACTTTGATCTCCAGAACCTGTGAAGCCTGGAGTACATTTCAGAGACGGTACAGAAATTTAAGTTAAAACAAAATTGTCAGTACTTCCTATTACTAGCACACAGTTTCATTATCACTGAACAATGCAGTAACTCCAATACAGAAATTCAAGGCAGAAGTCAGAGGAATGGCTTTGAAGCCAAACACATACAGAAGTATTTTTTTTCTAGAGAAAACCACCCTATATTTACAGGAGAAATACAGTGCTGCAAGATTTGCAAAATGCAACTACAACTCTTTTCTTGGACCACCTGTAAATTTCTCTAAGGTGGAATTTCTTCATGGCTGCAGCTTCTTCTGTTACTCAACACACTTAGCTAGCCATATCTTGTGAAACAAATTCCAAGACGTGTCTTCTTAAGGAGAAAAAAAAAACCAAAATAAACCTAGCAACAGTAAATAATGGCTTCAACATTTCAGAATTTTATTTTTTCAAATGTTTTTAAAGTCAATTGAAACACCATTTCTCTTTTTCATTTGTCACTCCCTTTCTTCCTGACAAATAATTCAGCACTTATCTGAAAGTATACACATTATAAAATTCTTCTGTAAGCTTTTAGAATTGCATAAGCATATCTAAGAAAATGCAATGAAGCAGCACATAAATGCTTTAAAAATAAAGCTGTACTTCCAACAAAGTGCAGAAGCATCTATACGCCATGCAAACTGCAATGTTTTTCCAGAACTGCACAAAAAAAAGTGCCACTCTAGACCAGCACACAGAAGGTCCCAGAAAGGGTAAGTCCCTATCTATACTCACTCCCATCAGCTATTTCCATGTTTACAAAGGGTGTCCAAAGTTGTAATTTACTCGACACCCCCCTATTTCAGGCTGTGACAAACGATTTTCCTTGAGGGTAAGCACACACTTGCAGCCTTACCTAGAGGTATGTGCTCTGTCTTCAGTGTTTTGCAGTTTCCCATATGCTTCACGGGCACCACCAGGTAGTGGTGGGGGGCACCAGGCTTTATATCTCTAAAGCAAACAAGGTCTTCATCCTAAAAAAGGATGCAAACGTTTTAAAATGGATTAGGACGACGATACTGGCACAGAGGAGGTAACAATGTCCATATCCCCCATATCGATGCGATACCAAATGTCATAGTTGACGCGACCAGCAACAAAAGCTGAGGGTTTTTTGGAGGCAGCCTCCAGGCACGGTGCGCGCCCGCTGCTGACCTTCCGCGGCCAGGGCTCCTCGGCGCCAGCTTGGAGGCTTCCGGCGGCTGGGCCAGCATTTGCGGAAGGCACGGTGCTTTCCGTGCGAGCGGTGTTCCCGCTCTGCCCATGCCGGGGCCGAGGGCCCCCAGAGCCGCCGCGCCCCCGCCCGGCCTCAGCCGCGACCCCAGGGCCAGCCCGTGAGGGAGCGCGGAAGGAGGGCGGGGAAGGAGGCGCCTCACGCACCTCGCAGGGGAGCAGCGCCGTGCCCGGCTCCTCCCGGCGGGCGATCCTGCAGAACACGCACTTCCCGTCGTAGCCATCGAGGCCGCCATTCCCGGCTTCGCTCCCCTCAGCAGCGGCGGCGGCAGCAGCAGCACCCGCGGCCTCAGGCCCGGCCATGGCCCCGCTCCCGCTCCCGGTCCCGGTCCCGGTCCTGCTGCCAGCGCCCCGCCCGCCGAAGGAGGAGCGCCCGGCCCCGGGAGCCCCCGCTGGCACCGCCCGGCTCCGCCCGCCGGGCACAGGCGGAGCGGAACTGAGCCTCGTCGAAAAATTTTCACAAAATAAATTAAAAAAAATAAGCAAAACCCAAACCAAAAAAAAAAAAAANAAAAACCAACCAACCAACAACAAAAACCACACAAAAAAACCCCCCAAAAACACCACAAAAAAAACCCCCACAACCAAACAAACAAACAAAAAAAAAACCAAAAACCAAAATTTTTTAAAAAATTAGGGGAATAAAACCATGTGAATGCACTATTAAAAGTCGAGTTGCCTCAGGGGAAAAAAAAAAATCAACCACGCAGTAAAGAGGGCGGATAAAAGGATAGTAAGTGCTTATGATGCTGGATCTTTCTCGTTCTTCACCAGAAAGTTATGTCCAGCAATTCACTGGTCAATACAAAACAAGAAATACCTTTGAGAAATTCAGACATTTTGCCCCTATAGATCAAGTTACTTGGATTTTTATATGTGCACAAGTAATCTTAAAACACCCATTTCAGCACTGTTGCAGTTTGTTCAGGGTCACTAATAGAATTCCAGAGATTTTTCCAAATGAGTCTACTTTTTTTTTTTCGACACTCCCAGCAGTGAGCTAAAATCTCATGTAAGTTCTAACTGCATAAGCTGACAGCCCTGAAATTGTTGCCTGTGCATGACAGCTGTGCTAATTCACAGCCAAAGTAAGATATTTCATAAAATCACAGAATGGTTTGGATTGGAAGGGACCTTGAAGATCATCTCATTCCAACAATCCCCCCTGCCATGGGCAGGGACACCTTCCACTAAACCAGATTACTCAAGGCTCCTTCCAGCCAGGCCTTGAACCCTTCTTGGAATGGGGCATCCACAACTTCTCTGGGCAATCCGTTCCAGTGCCTCACCACCCTCCTATCAACTACTTCTGAAACTAACAGAGGGTATTGGTAAGTGGTAGTTATCCTTCCTTCACGTTCTAAAAATGTTTTCTTAATAGTTTGTATTTGAAATTATTTGCACTGTTAATTAGACTAGAGCTCAGAATCATTGACCCTTCAAATTAAATGTATTCTTCATGCAGCTCAAAAGGCACAAAGTGCTTGTCCCACAGGTGACAAGCTACAGTGTTTTAAAAGGGAATGAGATGAAAAATTAAGACTGAGATTTTTTTTTTTTTTTAAAGCAAGCTGTGCCTGTACAAACAGGACATGGTTGGCTATTCTACCTGAGGCACTTCACTTGCCAGATGTGCCAACCTGCAGGGCGCTAGGCAGTCCCTTTGCAATGACCTAACCTGCTCCTTTTCTCTGTTACAAACAGGCAAATCAAATCTTTAGAGTTTAGGAATGAGGATCCTTTGCTCTAAAGCCAGCCTTTGTGCAAAACATGCAACACAAAACCTGCACTTAAACCAGCATCAAATAAAACATCTGCAATTACCTGGGTAGTGACAAGCCTGATTTGTGAGTTGTGTTTGAACATGGTCCTGTATCAAAAATCTGTGTATCCAAGTACCACTGAAGGAACACATATTTCATGTTGCAAGAACAAGATCATGTTCTCTCTGAGAGAAAAATTACTAGTGACCGTAATTTTCCAGTTACTTTAGGAAAGTTGTTACTGCCATTTCACTCAGAGCAAGGCTCATGGATAGCACACTTGTTCAGTTTCACACGTAATTGTAGTTTGTTTTCTTTTAATGCCACTGCTGTATACATTGAAAACCAATAAAACCCAAGAACCAGGTACTTTTAAGACATGTTTTCTTTGCTTGGCTGGACATAAAAATATATGTGAACACTGGAAATATGAAAAGGTTGCATACAAAAATGATGCACTGGACTTTTGACTTCTGGGAAGAGGTTGATCAAAAAAAAGGGGATACATGTCATTCACTGCAGCTGAGAGTAGCAGCAAGAATTACCAGGTAAACTATTAACTGTTTACTAGCATTTTTTAGCCCTTTTTCAGAGTCTGTCTCAGAGTGAATTCAAAACACTGCTCTCTTTAAGGACACAACATACTACACACAAAAAAAAAACCAAACCCCAAATCCAACCCCACCAAAATCTCCAACCTCCTTATCTGTGTTTGTAAAATACAGTATTACTCTTCTAAAAAAGAAATTCTCTTTTTATAAGGTGGCACAGGTATCTGTCAGCATAACCTGTAACTTAAGCTGCATCCTTTCATCTTTAAAATGTTCTAAAGTTTGTAAATAAAAGAGAAAGCATCTGTAACAAGTTTCTGAATGCATAAATTCCTTTATTGAAAATATTGTGATAGCACTGCATTACATATATTTAATATTCATAGTTTCAAGGGTCACAGAATTTTGATTGAACAACACTGTTTTGAATATAGACCACAGCGTTTAGATATGCTTTGACAAGGATAATATAATGGAGTAAGTTGTAGGTAGCAAGAGTGAAATATATGCAAAATGTTGAACTTGGTTTCATTTTGTTTGTTGTGGGGATTTTTTTGTTGGGTGTTTGTTTGGTTGGGTTTTTTTAAACTATTAAGTGGTCTTCTGCCACCATTTAAAAGAGAAAAGAGTGTTAGATATTCTGGGTATCTTCAAAGCATTATGCTGTTAACAACTTCCAAAATATTTTAAAGCATTACCAATAAGAACTTTATTTATGGCTGTAGTAGACCACAAAGAAAGGAAGAGTGAAAAGCTCATGTGCAGCGTGTTACAGGCTTTCTGTGTATAGCATTGTTTTTTCAGACTGTGAAACTTCTGTGTAAGATTAAGATTTAGAAATGCTTCTGAAGGAAAAGCAATTGGCTTTTTATTATTATTATTTAATCTATTCAAAAAGGAAAGAGCAGTAACTAAATTGAGTTGTATTACTCAGTTAATAATATTCCAACATTAGATTGTACTGTTTTAGTGCACACTGCTGTCTCTAAAACCTGCCTTTCTCAGGACAATGAAACATTCAAGTCTAAGGGCAGGAGAGCATCCTAATATTAGTTAGGCCTGGATTGTGTAAACAAAACCACAGCTTAATGGCAATGCAGAATTCCTTAGCAAACAGTGAAGACTGCCAGTCCTCTCTCACACTCTCCCCATTTACCAAATGTTTTATAATTTTGTAATATATTTTATTCGTAAAATAAATTTTACACATTTTGTAATATAGAGTCTTTTCAGCTTTGGCGGGGGTGGGGAGGGAGAAGTATCTGATAATTTCATTAAAAAAACCAAGAATATTTAGTTGACTGTCAAATCCTAAACCAGACTGCTGCTTGAAGTTTTCTTTTAAAGGAAATTATATGTGTAATTATTAGGAAAACAAGTTTTACACTAACGTGACCTGGCCTAGTATGAACAGAACTTTCTTCTCTAAATCTCAAATGTATTTTCTCCTTAACAAATTCTTCAGTTTGTAGAGAAATGCTCATAAAAGCCCAGTGGGTGGCTTATTTTGAACCATTTGGTGGTGATACAGAAAAACAGTTCTCTTAGAAATCTCTTTCATAATCAGTCAAATAATACTCAGGCAGGTGCTCAGAGCATGCTGTCCCAATTCTATTGGACTGCAACAGAACTGGTCAAGTCTACACCAGGGGGCAGTTCCCCAGTGCCTCCATACACTGCCAAAATAGTTATCTATTAACAGGAATGTGACAGCAGAGTTAAGAAGAAGTACTATCCACCTTCTCCCTCATTTCAGGAAAAGAAAATGAAACAGAATTATGCACTCAAGTGTTTCTGCCAGGAAAACAAACCCTCTAATTAGGGTATAATGAAAACCAAATCTCATTTACAAAATAAAAATATAAAAATTAACTTCAGAAATCAAATAAATTGATTCAGAATAAATGCCAATGCATAAGAAACCCACCTCAACAGTAATTATCAAAATGAGATTTGAAACGTTAAACAAAAAAACTCATAGCTAATACATTTACAAAAAAAATCTACTATACAGTAACAATAAATAAAATAATTTTAAAAAAACATGTTCCCTTAAGTGCTGTGTACACCTATTTCTGATTCTTTTCCATGGCAAACAGTATGCTGTAGATTTTGGTAAAGTAACCTTTTATTTTTGGTCAGCATTTGCATGTTGAACATAAATACACATGGAATGTACTAGACAGTTATAGTTCTTCCACAGGATCTTTTTCACAGTTACATAAAAAGTTTTCAACTTATACATCATGAACATTTTCATAAGCATTGTGTCTTCAATGGAAGAGTGCTGAAGAGGAAGTAAAAAACACTTCAGAGTGATCTCTTACTGCTCTGTCTCTTACTGACTCTCAAAACCAATTCTTTTATTCTTGGGTTGTTCGGTTGGATTTTTTTGCGTAGTCATGCTCTGGTACAAACTTGAGGAAAAAGCGTGTAACGTTGTGAGGCAGCCTGCACCTTCTGGATAGCTCTTAAGTGCCTAATGGATCCAGTCCTTAAGGCAGTCAGTGTTTCACTCAAATGTCCATACTTCTACATCTTGTATTATGAAATCTTCTTTCTTAGTTAAGATGTCATTATTGAAGGTGCTGCAGGAGTTGCTTCGCCCATGATACAAATCTGCATCTAACCATAAACCAAAGCGGCCACTAAAAGGAAATACACAACAGATTTGGTGTTACATGGAACAGTGAAAGCACTGGAAGCTGTATAAATAATCAAAGAAGAGATACAGAGGAATCTAGGTGACTCTGAGGCCAAATGTGAAGAGCTCGGTAGTGGCAAAGCACACAAGAAGCTCATGGAGCCGTGCCCTTGCTCTTGTTTGCACCAGTGAGTGGGGCAGCCCTGGGCCACCCGGCTGCTCACACTGCCAGCTATGGCTGCACCAGGCCACAGACCCTGGGGGGTCCTCCCCTGCTTGGATGTGGACAGAGCACCTTCTGGTTACCCACTCCCAATACAAACCATGCCCAGCTCTCCCATGGTTCAACCTCCAAGTAAGCTTTAGTTGGTTGTATAGCCTTAGCTCTTGATTTTGTACCTATTTACCTTTGAAACTCACGACCTGATTATGCCCTGTCTGTATCTTTGCTCAGTGCATCAACAGAAAAACAACAGCTTAGTAAGGACCACGTGTAAACCCTAGAAACTGATGGCAAAATTGCCATTAGGGATTATCTTCCAGTGACAAACTGCTTCAGCAATGAGTGATGTATCTACCCAAAACATCTGTTTTTTCCCTGGATAAAAACAACCCCAACTCTGCAACAAACCCTACTTGCCTAACATCAGTCACACTAAGCAAACAAAACCGTGCTCTCAGTCTGTAACAGAAATTAAGATTGCTGAGGTATCTCCACTAAACAGCTTACTAAAAGTAAGTTCAGCCACGTTACTGCTAAGTTTTTCTTGCACCTACCATTGTCCCTATTTCCATTTAAAACTTCAAAAAGAAAGCTGGCTGTATGATTTGAAAACCAAACACTCACTCACCCTCCACCTCCAAGCTCCAGAGAGGTAGTGTCTCCGTTGATGAAGTAGGTGTTTTCTCCACTCCATTTAAATACCTGAAGAGAGAAAAAGACATGAACATATTTGGACTGAGGATTCTTGTGATCTCAAACTACTGGGTACCTACTCTTAGCAGCTAAGAGGTGTGGTCATCTTTTTATCTTTTTCTTGAAAGAGGAAAAGGTAAGGTAAAAAGTAAAAGATCAATACATATTTAAAACTATAAACAAAGCACCCTAATCCTTATTTTAGATGCTGCTTCCCTCTCTAAATCAAGTGGTACCCTGTTAAAAAGGAACAATGTGTTCAATATGGAAAAAGTGCATAAGCTATGAGCATCAAGGGGTATTTCAGTAGCACTCTTATCTCTGTTTTGCAGTCACTATGATCCTAAGAATGCATGAAATTATATCCTGTTCTTGATATCATTGCCTTCTAAGGTGAGTCTTTGACAGTCCACTCCTTAAGTCCTTCCTGCTTCCCCCTTCAATTCACTTAAAACCCTCTCCTCACCCTTACAGACCTCTCTTCAGATAATTACAGACACTTTTGCTTAAAGTATTGCATTGAAGCAATGAATGATTAACTGCATTCAACAACATCTGGCACCTCTTCTACACTCAAACATGCTATTGTCATAAAAATCTCATACATGTTTCAGAAGTGGAACCCAAAAATCTTATTTCAGAAAGCAGACAGCCACTTACCTTGAAATGTGGACTGAAAGTGTAGAGGAATGTTTCACCAGTGCCATAGTAATGGTCACTGAACCTGAAGGGATGTGTAGCATACGCTCCAAATATCTGTCAGAATAAAATGATTACACTACTTTTGTGGAAGGTGCAGAATTCAAGGGAAAAACCCCCAAACATGTCAAAATACTTTCTAAGAACAACTAAGCTGATTTTCATGTTAGAAGAACCAACTAGTGAAGTGTATCAGATGTGCAAGTATTCCTCCACATCTTCTGTATCCTGCAAGTTAAAAGCCAGATGACAACAATAGCAGCAGCATTGCTGACTCTAGCAGCTACTGAAGAATGAGACCTCCAGAGAGGCATTGCTTGTGACAGCTCCTTAACTGAGATACCTAAGAAAGGTATTTCCAAAGGCACTACTGCACTCACAGCAATTCTAAAATTCTAAAAATTCTAGCAATTCTAAAAATTCTAAAGCTTTTATTAGTGCTGAAGTATTTTGCTCTGGTAACTCTAGTTTAGGCAGTAGAAAATACAAAAGAATACACCAATGTCTTATTTTGGTGTGACATCAGTTCACAGTATGACTAGCATTTCATAATGATCACTTTACAAGATGCTGCCCTTTCTGCTCCACCCCTGGGGAACAAGCTCTCCTCACCTGGTTGTCCATGTCCTTGATGACAAGGAGAACCGGACTGTCGAGAGAAGCCGACTTGCGGTACAGAGTCTTGAGGCTGGTGCCGTGCTCCAGCGTGCTGTATGCCAGGCGCCACGGGTAGCCCTGCACCCGCGCGGGCAAGCGCCGGGCAAGCTGGGCAGGAGCAGGGAATGAGGGAAATGGTTACACAAGCAACACAGGCAGTGCCCCAGCCTATTCTCTCTCTCGCACTCGACAGAGGCAGCACCACATCTAAGAAGGAAACTTGAGGGCTTTCAGCCATACCTGCTCTATGTGCATGTTCTCCAGAAGAGCGCTGTGATGCTTTAGGATAGGCAAAGTATCATCATCTTCTTCTTCTTCATAGTAACTGCAAACGCTCTTTCGTCGCTTAGCTTCTTCTAGAGTAATGATCTGTGGCAAGAGAACAAGTGTCCAACCTAAAGCACAGCTCTTACACCATCAATCCTCTGTTGAAGCCAATTCATTTAAAACTTACTCCTCAGCTGTCACACTGTTCGGAGAAAAAACACCATATGGGATAATTTTATCAAGCACAGGTACCCTTAAGCAAATGGGGAAAATCTTTAGCTGGGGCTCAGTGCCACCATGGCACATAGCAAGCAACAGCAAAAGCTCTGAAATGGAGCTGATGAGAAAGAAAAGGGGAAGCAACAAGGCCTAACTGTAAAACAAACAGGAAACCTTAAACTGGCTTTTCCTTCCCTGAGTGTACCACCACAGTGGTCTTATCTTGGAGCAGGAATTTCAGGATGCAGCTGCAGAGCCCACTGTGCTCTGCTATGCACCTCACTGCCAGTAAGGCTTCCAAATGGCTTTCAAGTTAGACACAGATCAAGTTTTGCATAATTCCTCCACGCCTTCACGATCACTGCTGGAACTTGCAGAAGCTGTCAACAGTGAGACAATTGGGAAGAGATGCCTGGAGGTCCCACACACACCTGCCCCTCAGGTGAGAAAGCAAACGTGCTAGACTAACTCCAGGTGTGGATTTAACCACACAACAAAGCACAGAAGTTTTGCATGAGGACCAGGGCTGCTGAAGAGCTCTCACAGCCGTAATACCTTCAGTCACACCGGGTAACCCCAGTGGGATGAGAGCTACACGTCTGCTGCATGCACTCGTGTCCAGTCCACGCTCTCCCACAGATGCCTGGAACTGAGCAGGGCACGTGGCCACTGGCACTCCAGTGCAGGGCCAGGAAAAGAGAGGAAAGCAGGATCACAAGGCAAAATCCAGCCTGCAGAACAAACACTGCTATGTGTCCCTGCACACCTGAGCAGTTACAGGTATTCCTGCTCATGATACTGCTAGAGCTCTACAGCTTCATCCTGTTCCTCTAGCCTCTCCTTCTGAGGCTGCAGATAATCCTGTGCTGGAAAATTTTTCATATGGTCAATTTCAGGAAAGGTTTACACTGCAAAATTAGGGTAAAAAAACCACCCACAACAAACTGTTCAAAAAACCCAATCTTTCTACTTGTATCATTGTTCTTTTTTCACCTTCTGAGTTGTTTGCCTTCCCTCCTCATCTCCCAGAACATTATTGTATATTTTTTAATTAACACCTTTTAGACATCAAATCAAAAGTACACAACTCCCCTTTTGAGGACTTTCTTGTAGGAATAGTCTCCCCTCCAGGAGTGGGGGAAAAATACCAGGCAACAGCAAATCAACCGAGAGGTATCTGTAGCAAAATACTACCTAACTCACTTAGGCAACCAGAGAAAACCTATTAACACAGTTGTAAATTGCAAATTGGCTCCAGAGACAGAGAAGCCCCCCCTCTTCTCTGCATACACACTTAATCAGTCTCTGAATTGGATATGTGAATGAAGTTCAGTCAACAGCTGCAGAAAGAGGCCTCTGCAAGATCAGGTATTTACAGACAATACAAAAGCAGAAATGGATGAAAAGAATTGACCACTACAGAAACCAGATCTACAAAGTCTTTCCAAGATTTTATAGGGCTGAGAAAGGAAGCCACCTGAGGTGGAAATGCCCCTCACCTGAGTACAGAGCACATTTATTACTAGGACAGAATTTCCATCATCCGATCCACACTGTTCAACTGGGAAACAATTCGACATACCTCCACAAAAGGTTCCTCCTGGTCCGGTCTGGCACAGTAAATAATTCGAATATTCAAAGGCATTTGTCTCTGTTTCATCATCTAGCAGTTTATTTTCAGTACCCACTACTCTACCCCTGCTCTAGTGGCAAGAGTTCTCAGCCCCACCAGTGACAGACAGCTACTGGCCATGGCATGCTGTGATAAAATTGCTTATATGCTGCCCTACAATTTGAGTTTCTGTTTCCCCGCAAGGGAGAGTGAAACTTTCACAGTCATCATGCCCAAATTTGGACTTGATTAAATAGAGATTTCCTGGCAAACCTACTTCAAATTGGTGAAGCTGGAATATATTACAAATAAAAGAGACACACCTTTAAAAGCAGTTTCCAGCTTTTCTTCTTTTCAATAAATATCTAAATAAAACAATGAGAGACAAGCTCCCAGTGTGGCCAGATTTCTCCTACATCTGTCTTTAGATCACTGACTCTCCTTCATTGTGGTTTTATGAAAATAGCATGCAAATAACTGAACAGTAAAATCTAGAGCAACGTATGACTGCATTCAGCTCTAAGCAAAACAAGGAAGGCAGTTTTTTTATCTTTCAGCTCACAAAGCACTAACATTGAGAAGCTACAAAACTGTAAAAATATTAGCTCCTTGGGAACAGAGGTTGCTACATTTAAAATTACAGGTCCCACTTCCAAGCTCAATTTTTCAACAGAACATACTGTGAAGATCAAAATGCTCAAACAAACAAACAAAAAATGAGAGGGTAGTAGAATTTAAAGAAAACAAGTTTATGTTTAAGATGAATAATCAGATACTTTTTTAAATCACCATCAAGATATTTCCCACTATGGAATTTATGCATCTGTTTCATTTATCCTATATCCTTAGCACAGAAAGTGTTTGAGCATTGTGAAATATGGTTTTTAAAAATGTGTGTAAGCTTATTTCCCTTAGAAACTAGGCTTTGTAGTCAGAAGGAGGAGATAACAAGCATAGGCATGCCAAGTGGTTAAAACAGATTGCAGAAGACCACACATGAAAAAGCCAAAGTCCAATGATAAACTTATCCCACTTACACCCAATATTCAAACAGTACTCCTGTGTGCACCAGAGAAGCAAGGGTCTGGCCTATCACCCCACACCAATCCATTTCAGCCAGCACACAGGAGTCTGGGTTGATGTTTACATGCATATATACATTTTGAATAATTTATTTGTAGCACATAAATACATTAGGAATTTAGCAATGCTGACCACATATGCCTGTATAGCTTTGCAAAAGACTAATATCACATGGTCAAAATATTTACTCTGTTTCTGCTGGTTGCACACCAGAGAGCTCCCAGTTGCTGGAACAAACCTGCTCTTTCTAGGGAGAGAAGGAATGAAGACTGAAGGAATATGAATACATTCATGAGACAGATATAAGCCTTAAGGAATCCTCTATATGAACTGTTATAAAGAAGCACCATAAAATCTTCAAAAGAACAACTCCTGAGATTCTTAGCAGAGGATGCACACTTGATATGCACATGCTTCATGTAAAGGCAGAAAGCACTCACCTCCCAGCTTTTAGTAGTGGGCTCACTAAAGAAGTTATCAATCATGTCAAGCTCCTCCTTTTCTACCACAACAAAACCTTGCTCTTTGGCATCTTTGCCATATATTTCTGGTGACCACTGAACAAAAAATGTGTACAAGTGATCCACCCTGTGAAGAGAAGAGGAGGAGACAACCATTGTTCAGTGGTCCATGAATCCAACACTGTCACATAGCACAGAGGTTTTGCCCAATGCCAAAGCAGGGACAACTACACAAACAGGATACCCGTGTACCTCCACCCTCCCATACCACATCAGGCAACAGCTCCCTCCACCTGGCAGCCTGAACCACTTCAAGGTTTCTCTGCTTGCACTCCCCACAACGTATTTTCCTCCTCCCTTTGCTATATGCAAAGCCAAAGAATCATGGTAAAGCAATATGGCTTGTCCAGTCCCACACAATTCATATTAAGAAGTCAAATAGATTGATATAAGGTCATAGTCGCAAAAGTTAACTCTGTAAAACATTCACTTTCCCCATTTAGTTTGACCTCCAGCATGAAACAAGCAATGAGATCACCAATGAAGTCTACACTACAGTTTTAGCTGCCCTTTAAAAGTTATAGAGGCTAGCCAGAAAACAATCTTCATTCTCTTAGCATTATGAAAATAAGCTGTTACTGACAGCTTTGCTAATGATATAGTACCAGCAGCACATGCTCTTCCATAAATGTAGTCAGCTCTCAGCCACTGTCTTTAAAAAGATATTCCCTGACAACATCCATAACAAACCACAAAACAATTTCTGAAGAAGGAATTTATGTATTAAGTTAAAACAAACACGTGCAATTTCAAACAGGAATACAATAGTGGATCCACTATACAAGAAGCTGAATTGCCAACAAAAAAATCAGACCCACAGTAAAGAGGACAGAAAGACAGTAAGTGCTTATGACATTTGATCTTCCTCCAGCTTTTCACCAGAAAATTACATCCAGCAACTCTTAGATCAGTAGAAAACAGAAAAAAACTTTTTGAAATTTAGACATTCCCCCCCCCATATTTCAAGTTACCTGTATTTATATGTATGCACAAATAATCTTAAAATACCCTTGCAGCACTGTTACAATTTGTTAGGGTCACTAAAATAATTCCAGATTTTTTCAAATAGGTCTACAAAAATAATAAAAAATTTACTTCATCATGGAAATAATGAAAAAGGAATAAATTAGCACTGCTCGCAGAGGTTTCAGAAAAAGCAGTCTGATTAGCTCTTTGCTAATTAATTTGAGCTTAATTGAAGGAGACAACTGACTTGAGCACTGTGTATTTTACATACAGTAGTCTTACTCTGGAAAGCCAGCTACTTAATTCCTACAAATCCCTAAGAAAGGACAATAAAAGTAGTGGTTTCTGCTGTCTGGGTAGGATCAGTTTGAAAGCACATTTATATAGGTGGATGAAGGAGAGCAGCACACTCGTATCTCAGAATCACAGAATGTATTTATGTTTTAAGCCACCTCTGGAAATCATCTAGGCCAGCTCCTGCTTATAGCAGAGCTAACTTCCAATTTAGAGGAGGTTGCACATTCTTGTCTATTTGAGTTGGAAAATCTCCAACAGTGATTCTGTATGCTCTCCATGCATAGCCTGTCTTTTGGGTTTATTTCCTCTTTTATCTCATCACCATTTCCTCTGAAACATGCAGCATATGATCTGAGAAGGGTCTGGTGCCATCCTACATTTTCTGTTTCTTGTCCCCTCCCCTCCATTTTTTAACCAAGTGTCTAAAAGGAAGAGGGGATTAATGACCACCTAAGTTGTTTGGCTGTACTTCCTTACTTGATTCAGCAAGAAGTGAAGCCTTCATTACTGAAAGGATACACCACTGACATGCTGCCTTGGCTCTCAATGTCCCCAACTCCTTTTTAGCAGAGCTACCCCCCAGGCTGCCTGTCCCCACCTACTGCTGCAGGAACTGCTCCATCCCAGGTGCACAACTTTTGCATTTGCCTTTTCTGGACTTCCTGACTTTTCTGTCAGCTTGTTGTGTTGAGGCCCCTCTGAAGTAGCCCTGCCCTCCAATTATGAACACTCTCCAAATTTTGTGTTGTTCCCCAAAACGACAAAGGTCTGTTCTGTCTTAATGTCCATGTCACCAGTGAAGGCATTAAGTAGTATCAGTCCCCAAGAATACCACTTGTACCTCACTGCCACTCAGACCCACTACCAACTACCTTTGAGCCCAATGATCCAGTCAATTTTACAACCACCTGTAACCTGCCTGTCCAGGTCATATCTTTGCAATTTGGCTAGAAGGATACTATGGAAGATTGTGTTGAAAGCCTTAGTAACGTGATGGTAACAATCCCTTGCTCTCTCCTTGCTCAAGGAGCTAGCAATCTCAAACAGAAAAGTTATTTGATCAGTAGAAAAGCAATCTGCCCTTGGTAAATATATGGCAGCTGATCCTGATCACTTCTTTCCCTCTGTGTGCTTGGAAATGCTGTCTGTAGGGACTTGCTTCCCAGGGACTGAGGTGAAACTGATTGCCCTGTGCTCCCACAGATACTTCCTTGATTTTTCTGACAATGGTGGCAGCATTTGTCTTTCCAATTATTCCACTCCCTCTAAACACAACCTTTCAAAGGATGATAGAAAGCAGCTTTGTAATAATATCAACCAACTTCCTCAATATACTCAGAACGTTTCCTGTCAGGCCCCATGGACTTGTATATGCTCAGTTTATTTAAGTAGTACATGACTAAGTTTTCCTCTGCAATGGACAGTTGATAAATCCAGACAGTCCAGATTCAAGAAGCAGCAGCATAAAATAGAAATAGGTGATTACAGAGGTGATGTCATTCTGAGAAGGGATGCTCTGGTAATAAAATTCTAACATTATGCTACAGTGGTATTTCTAAGCTACCAAATTGAAAACATTTGATCCAATTTTTAAACTGAAAAGCCACTTGTTGAGGAACTTTCTTACAGTCAGCTAGACAGCTGTGAGAAAATTTATCCTAGAACTCAATAGCTGTTTTGGTGATCACATGCTTATGAGTGTATCATGCACTAAAAGAGAGACATCAATAAAACAAAGTACTTAGAAAGAGACAACTATAGAAACCTGAAGTTAGTAACTCCAGAAGAAAAATATTCAAAAGGCTCTAAGGCCAACCACTGCTCCTGGCCCAGAGAACGACATTAATCCAGAAGTATCCTATGACTTTGTTATAAATGTGCTTGACTAAATGATGATTCTTCACAAATCTTGAGGGCTGAGGCATTGTAAGCCCTCATATGCTTTTATGAGCTTATAGAGACTTCTATGAGCCCTCATTATAAGACAAAGCTATAGATACATGAAAACAGGTTTTCATAAATTTGTTCTGTGCAGTTTGATATCTTATTATCAGGAGTCTAGGAGTATTCTCCTTACAAAAGGCTAATTCAAAAGGATTCTAAATCTAGCAAAAATGTGGATGCCCTCTCAGCAGCACAATCTCAGTGCAGTGTCTTTTACATCTACTTCAGTGCAAATTATACATTCATAAAACAAATGTGTTTGCAGAATTTACACTGTGGAAAATTAAAGATATTTACTTCTTGACTGAGGAACTAGTCAATGCTATTACTTACAAGCAAAGAAATTCTGCATTACTATCTGTGTCTCGGTGCAACGCATTTTCTTGTAAAAGGTCTTCAGGAAATGTGTGACCTAATTACTGAGCTACTGCTACTAGGGTGGGGAACCTACATACCACTTAAACATAAATCCACGTAGTAAGAGCACACACAGACTTACCCTCTAATACTGTAAGCTATACCCATTGCAAAACTTCCCAGCAAAACAGACAATCTCTATTTGTGTCCAAAAGCATGGGTGCTCCTCTGTGCAGCTGTGCCTGGCAAGAAGCTGCCCCACACTGAGTAATCTGTATATAAGGCAACTCAAGATGCCCAGCACCCCCTCTGTGTGCTGAGGTGAGCCCTGCTGTGACCAAGCAGGCAGCACAAAGCAGTGCTGCAGTCACTGATTAACTCAGCCACGCCGTGCTGGTCATGGCACGACATGTGCCGGGACACACGCGGTGCCTGGGAAGCCACTCATGGAGAAAGAACACCTGAACACCTACAGCAGGCACAAAAGGCAAATGAGACAGGAGATTTAGTGCCTTTATAAAGAATATCAGCCTAAAACTCTTCTTTCTGTATTAATAAAGTTTCCAGAGGCTTCCAAAAAA